>JARHVA010001098.1:600000-905000 GCA_037957365.1 Torreya grandis
TTCACTTCATGGGGCTACAATGGAGCCAAAGGTCTAACTAACCTTTGTATTCTTGAGCCACCTATTCAGAGGAATTGAACACATAGTCCAGACATTGATTATCACATGTATGATCATCTAGCTTCACTCAGTAGGTGATGATGGAGCCAAAGGGACAACCTTTGTATTCTTGAGCCACTTTCTAGGGAATTGAGCACTCAACTCTATTCATGATATAACATTTAGTACAACATCATCCATTACAATCCATCATTACTCAATCTTACTCAAGATCACAATAGGTTTTATAGTAGTTTGCATACCTAATGAGGTATATTCACTCCTTTCTCTTACTTTTTCTTTTACTCACCCTTTGTATATTCTTACTTTATATCACATATAATAAGAACTAACCTACTCTTTATTTCATTTCATAGATTCACACTTACACAATGTGCTCTCTATGCACTATCCAGCATTACTCAGCATCACACAAACTTCATGGGCTTCACTTTTATATATAATTTTAGGTACACTTTCTATTTTTTTCCTTTATCTTAGTATTTCACTTTGTTACATCACTATAATAAAGAGAGGGTAGATGTAGTCATATAAAATGCAAAATTTGGTTACTTGAGTATGGCTAAAGACACCTAATCCATAGGTCCTCCTACTTGCTTGCAAAACCCTTTTAGGCTTTTCTTTCATTGATTCCTAGTCATCCATAGCCTTCCCAACCTAACACTTATATACCCAAGTAGCTATTTTAGGCCCATATCTATCCACCTAGGTCTCATTCCCTTTGTACAATAGTTCCCAAATTGGATAGGAGTGTTGAAACCCAGGGTGCCCTATTTCTGGCACTATTGTCCAAGTGCAAAATAAGTTCTAATGATCATTTTCTCCTAGATCCTCATCCTAATTCATGTTGGCCTAATGTGAATTCATTTAACCCATGATCATTAATTTCCCTATAAAAGGCCATTTAAATTCTATTTATAAGGGTTGGCACTCATTTACAAGAGAGAAACAAGAATACAAGCAAGTATTTTCAATCATTTTTCCCTATTCTCTGCATACATCCTTTCAATATTATTCTAAGCTTATTTGAACCCTTACACCAACCCCTAGCCATCTAAAATACACCCAATTTCACATCTAGTTGCATTTTCATACACAATAGCACCAATCACTTCAATGGGAGAACTACATTAGCTTGATCCCTCCTCAGATTATTGGTATGCAGGTAGAGTGCCCACATACAAGGTGTGAAGTGCACCTAACGTATCCTTTACACACTAAACCCTTCTCTCTATTTTCCAAGTTGTCAATCAAGTTCAAGCATAAAGAGCTCCTAGGGCTTTGAAGATTAAAATAGATGCACAGTGAGATTCATAAACTTCTAGGCTTTGATATTTCACTAATAGGGTAACATAGACCTATTGAGCAGAATCCAAAACACTCAGATCACCTAGAAAATAGTGCCAAAAAAAGACTATAACACTGAACAACAAGGTGTCCCACTTTTTGCACTCCTATATAATCCAAAAATGAACTCTAAGATCTTGTTTGCGATAGTCTCCCAAGCTTGCACAAAAATTTCCAAACCCTTCAACATCTGTCTTAGTCAATTTTTAGCTAAGTTTGATTTTCTCTCTATTATTACTATTTTTAGAAAAGGTAAAAATACAATTTGTTTACACAAATCAGAGGCTTAATTATTGCACATTATGTACTTATTTACCATACTCAAACCCATTTATTTAATTAGGAATAAAACTCCATTATTTTAAAAAATAATAAAACACATAGTAACAACTCGTGTGATCTATGATCATAACATCCTAGACCGAATCCCTTCCAAGAACACCTATGGATTTATGTTTTGGCAAAATCTAGTTTATCCAAGTAGGATAAATTGAATATGAAGGGTTTTAGAGAAGAGGAGGTAGTGGAGGCAGAAAGTAGTTCATCAAGTCCCCCATAAACAAGATTAGTTTGGCAATTGGAGGGCCTGAAGGGAATAATAATTCCAATATTGAAATCATAACTAGGGTTTTGGTCAAGATTCCCATAATCTTGAGGATTAGGTAAGGCATCTAAGGCCAAGAGGTGATACTCCCCAAGTGAAAGATGTTGGAATGATGATTCCAAGGGGTCCTTTATGGGGCTTTGGGTAGAAGGTATACATGAACTAGTGACAACTTGATGAGTGGAAGAGGGAGAGGATTCATCCCTGGTTGGTGGAAGTTTGGTGGATGGAAGAAGGAGAACATCATTAGGTCAATAATTCATATATCATGATACAAAAAGATTGGGGTTAGCTTTTATGGTAATGACTTGACCCTCATGCTCAAACTTTATGCACTGATGTAAAGTAGATAGCAAAAACCCATGGAATGGATCCATGGGTGTCCTAGTAAAACATTATACTAAAACTCACCTTCTACCTCATAAAATAATTTAGAAAGAGTGTGAGGTCCTAAATAAATATGGAGGATAGTTTTTATTAAGGTTGTTGCCATCGTATCATTGAAGGATCGAAGCACCATTATGGTTTCTGACATGATGTTCTCTGATAATTTTAATTGGTCATATGCATGGGGATAAATAATGTCAATGTTGGCTCCCCCATCAATCATCACCCTATTGATATGGGATTGGTTGATGTAGGTAATAATGAAAAGGGGAAGATCCATATCATCAAGATGAACAGGAGGTATCTTTGGATCCTTGAAGGTGTCAAGGGTAGAAAATTGAAGGGCTTTGACAAAGGCTACTAGAGGTTATGGATCTTCTGGCTGCACCTCTATGGACTGTAAGGCCTCCATAATTTCTTGGTGATGATGGGGTGAGGTATTAAATAGATCATATAACATCATCTTCACTGGTGTTTGGTGAAGTTGCTTTAGAATTACTCTTTAGATTGACTCAAAAGTGCTAGATTTGGGTGCTCCCAATATAGAAACCTTGAGTTTGGGTGAGGATGTTTGTGTTTGGTTGGTTGAGATGGTGGTGGAAGAAGGGTACATCTATGGAATGGACACCTTTACTTTCCCTTTATCCTTTTTTTGGGCTTGTGATCAAGTGACCACATGAATGGTATGGATTTGAGGAGTTGTGTTAGTGGATTGCTTCAGTTCCTCCTCACTCTTAGACAAGAATGTGGGGGTAGATAGGTGTGGGGTGGTTGCTTATGGTTCTTGACATGGTGGTGGACTCATGGGAAGTTATTTTCATAATAAGTCATCCTCATCACATAGTTTGTGGACTATGACTTAGAGAGCTTTGTAGTTCTTTGTATCATATCTTGGCATTCTATGGTATGAGCAAATCAAATTGTCATTAAACCAGGATAGCTTAGGAATAAAGGGGTCCAATGGATTTATAGGAGGAAAATACAAGTAAGAATATTAGAGCAACCTTTGTAATATGGTATAATATGACTCTAGCAAAGGTAGAAAGGGAGTGGTCATTATGGCTTTGACATTTACAGTGGAAGCTTTCTTAGGAGTAGGCTTGACAATAGGGGCTTTGGGTGATGGAATATTCTTGGTGGGTGGCATTGGGGTATATGGTTTAGAAGTTAATCACCTGGAGGTAGATGGTTTAGAAGTAAAAGGTTTAGAAGTAGAATGCTTGGTAGTGGATGGTTTGGAAATAGAAGATTTAGAAGTAGAAGGCTTGGTAATGGATGGTTTGGAGGTAGAAGATGTAGAAAGAATAGGTATAGGTGTAACTAAAAGAGGAGGTTAGGTTTGGGTTGTCTTTGGGACACTTATTTTCCTGATGAAAGGATGAGGTCCTAGGATGGAATAAGGATGCGGTCCTAAAATGGAAGGCAAAGTAGAAATAGGAGGCAAGGCTTTGGATTTTGAGATCCTAAGTGGTTCTACTTTCTTGGTTGGTTTAACTTGTAGTTTCTTTGGTGGGTTTGGTGGTGTGAGTTCTACTTTTAATGGAGGGTGAATAAGGCTCTGAGTGGGAAGCACAATTAAATTCTTGATGGGCTTTAATGGGATGGTAGAAGGTATTTTGGTTACTTTGGGTAGAGTCATGTTGGATGGTTCATCTATGGTTTGGGAGGTGGAGGCTTCCATTAGTTTGGTTAGAATGATGGTGGGTTTACTAGTGAAAGTTAAAATTTTGGTAGACAAAGGGGAGGTTAGCTAAGGGATCCCAAGATGGTGCCAAAATGTGGCTCAATCAACATTGGGTTGGGATAAGAACTCCAAGTTTTGATATAACCTAGAGAATGATTTATATATTATCTTGATTCCTTTGGTGTTGGACTCAAAGCATAAGCCAAGGGGTTGAGAAAGGGGATTCATTTCCTTTCCCTTTTCCTCTATTAAAGGTTCTAAATTTTTGGAATATGATTCTTCCACATGAGGAGTAGGTGAGGTAACCTCTTTTGTAGGAATGATTTCCAAAGGAAGAGTAGAGAGCTCTATCATGGAAGAAAAGGGAAGGGAAGCAACGATTTCCTTCTTTGCTATGCTTTCCAAAAGAGAACAGATGGTGGTTTCCACTACCTCAATAGGTGGATAAGGAAAAATAATGTCTTCTTTTGTTTCATTTTGCAAATGAACATAAGGAGACTCCACTACCTCAATAAATGGATAGGAAGAAGTGGTTGGGCTATGGTTTATTCAACTATGAGTTCGCTAAGAATGACATTGACTGTGTGAACTTCATTTTTTTGAGAGGATTCCTCTTTATTACTTTTGTTGTTTATGGAATGTGAATGATTGGGGAAAGGTTGTCTAAAAATGTCAAGTGACTAATTTGGGGGTGCATTGGGATTATCCAGTGCAAGCTCCCCATTGTCAATCAACCCTTCGACAATGCTTTTGAATGTATTACATCTTCTAACATCATGTCCAATGACATGGTGGAAGGAACACAATTCATTTTCCTTAAACCAACTTGATATAGGACAAGATTAATCAAATTGTTGTGGGGGTTTGATTGGGGAAAGTTGTATGATATTTGCTTTTTACAACTTTTCCAATACTGAAGCATATGACTCTCCTAACGGAGTATATTGCTTTTGGTTATAGTGGTTTTAGTTTTTGGAATTTTGGTTAGAATAATTGGAAGAAGTGGGTTATTTAACAACCAGTGGAGGAGTCATTTTAAGTACTATTGTATTCATGGTTACCTTGGTTTTGGTGTTGGTGTTGGTTTGATTGTTGGTTTTAGAATAAGAAGCTTCATTTGGCTTGAAACTAGAGTTCATGTTTCTCACTTGAAGCTTCCCTTCGTTAATGGATCTATTATCCAACTTGTGTGCCATGGTGATAGCCTCATTAAAGGTCCTGAAAATCTGTACCTGTAAGGTGGAGGAAATATGCTTGGCACAAGCCCAAGAGAAAATCTCAATTAACTCAAGTTGGGGAAAAGAGAAAGAGAGATGGTTAATCAAACCTATCCAATGGGCCACAACGTCGGCAATTGAATCATCTTAAATTTGATTAATGGAGTAGAGGTGAGTGATAGAAACCTTCTTAGAGATATTTATAGAGAAATGGTCTAAGAAGATTTGGGCTAATTGGGCAAAAGAGAAGAGGAAGTGATTGGTAATAACACTATACCAATTTAATGTTGGACCACCTAAAGACATGGGGAAGGTGTGAAGGAGGAGAGCATCATCATAAGAAATCAAATAAAAAAGTGCCTAAATGCTCTAAGATGTTGTTGGGGATCTTCCTTGCTCTGAAATTTTAAAAAAAATTGAAGTTCCCATTGAGGAGGGTAGGGTCAGATTGGGATGGATGGATGAATTCACTAGTACAAAAAGAGTAATATATGATTAAAAAACTACTAAAAACTACATATAAATGACTAAACATGATCACGTGACCATTATTAGTTTATTGCCAGTCATTTATAATGTGACCAAATTGATGACTAAACCATTTTTAATCATTTATTGGTTGTTTTGATTCATCAATTTGGTAGTATATTTAGTCATTGATTTAGTCATTGATTGTTGTAATCTGGTCACTTATTTAGTCATTTTTGTTCACTGATATATTTAGTCATTGATTATTGTTAACTGGTCACTTATTTAGTCATTTTTATTCACTTATTTCTATGCATTGGTAGTTTATTTAGTCATTAATTTTAATCATCATTTTGATCAATTTGGTAGTATATTTAGTCATTTTTATTCATTTTGATTTCATTTATCATCATTGTGCACTCCTCACCACATTGTTTTGAGTATTTTGACTCGAATAAATTCAATATCACATGAGGCAGCCTTAATCCTTTAAGGCACATTCTCACACAATAAATCCTGGCAAGCTCTTTCACATGTGAAATCATTAATCATCTTGCATTTTAATAAATATTAGGTGTGGGATTTGAAAGCTTCCAAATTTTTTGATTCAATTTTTAATGTTAATCTTTGGTGGTGGTAATTCACTTTTTTCTGGGTCCCTTTTCAGCTGTGGAATAATTCAGTGAAGCTTTAACAGTCATGGGAGGAGAAAGAGTCAAAACTGAGCCGTTATCATGTGATGAAACCAAAGTAGATGTTATGATCTAGAGTATATGTTATGAAGGTGTAATTTCTCATTTTATTGAATGTCTGAATGGATATGATGAGAACATATCCATTCAGTTTGTTTTGATTTGGAATGGTGACCATAAAGTTCAGGTTGGAGGTATAGAGTTTGTTGTTAGTGAGGAGTCAATTGCTAAGGCCATAGGTTTACGCTACGAGGGTAAAATATTGAAAAGACTCACCAAAGTTCAAGACTCAAAAGGGTTTTAAAAATTTTTCATTAAAGGAGAAGTGCTAGTGAAGTTGCAAAGAAGCTTTGATAAAGATAGCTTATTTAACCCTTAGGATAAGGTATGCTTCACCATCATGAAATATTTTACCCTTAAAGGTCATTTTAAGTTTTTTTATCATTACCATTTCACTCTTTTGAATCACTTTCATCACAAGATATTGGTTAACTTCCCCTTATTACTCCTATCATCCCTGGAGACATCCGTTGAGTCTATAAAAAAATTCCCTAGAAAAAAACCCAATTGCCTCCGCCATTCTGCTCCTCCATGGTCTTATCTTCAAGCTTTATCACTTTCACCTTGCATTATGTCCCTCTAAGACTTTAAAAGTGTAGGAGTTAGATAGTTCCCATGATAATGACCCTGATGATCACATTCCCCTAAGTGTCAAATTTCATTCCATGGGTCCCCATGGTTCCCTACCCTTTTCCAAGAACTTTGTTCCCCCTTCTTCAAACCTATCCCCTAAGTTTGAAAGCTTTTCCCCTCTTAGACTGGGCTATAGTTGTCCCTCCCTAATAGCTATGACTTCCAGATCCCCTAACACTTCTAACTCTTTAGCTGTCGAAGGGATGTGGGAGCTAAAAAATAACCCTTCTTTTTTTGGCAATAAAAAGAGCAAATCAATTGTTCAGATCAATTATGAGAAGATCAATTAGGGAAAGATTAAGAATAATAAAATGGTGGGGATGGAGCCTCAAAATTTAGCCAGTGACAAAAATCACCTAGAGGCCCAGGTGTAAGGTGAGGAGGCTATGGAGGAAGGTCTAGTTTTAAATTTTAGAGATGTACAGAAAGAAAGTTGATGAATATCAAGAGATCCAATAGACTGGCAAGGGAAAAAATTTCATTGGTAAATACTATGGATGATGCCTCTACCTTAGATCAGGGGGAGGAAGTAGGTAAATTAAAAGGTAAACCCAATATTGATCAGTAATTAAAGGAGGGAACTAGTTATTTTGAGGAGCTGAATGACTCCACTTATGATTTTGATAAGGAGGATTTCAAGGATACTAGTGAAGAGGAGAGGTAGATTGAAAGAGAGTTAAATGAAGTGAAGAAGGGTTTGCACTCCCTTCAAAATAAAATGAAGGTGCTAACCATTGTTTGCTTGAAAGCTGTCCACAGTGTGGCTTCTTCCCTAATGATTCTGTAAGACCTCCTGAAAGAAGATAAAGATATAGAAGATAAAGATATAGAAGGAAAAATTGCTAGCATAGAGGAGCTTCTTAAGTTCATCAAAGAAGATTGCAAAGATTTGATCAAAAACTAGTGTTTTTGTTATGGTTAATCCCTAGTTTGTTTGTTGTTTCCTATTTGTCTTTTGTCTATCCATTGTTTTTTGGTTGTTAGTGGCCTTTGGCCTATTTTGCTGCCCCTTGGGCTTTTTTTACTTGGGCTCTACACCCTCTTTACAAACTTATAATATCAAAAACATATAATCGATGTAATTGTAAATGCTCACTTCTTGAAAGAAGAATTTAGAAAACCTTCAATATGTATTACAAATGATGATTACAAACACCCATTACACTATTTTACTTGTTACATTCTGCAGCTGGGGGTATCTTTTTGGCTTCCATTGCATGCATAAGTAGTAGTAATAGTACAGATATTTTAAATATATCTGCCTAAAAATTATAGAGAGATGTCAAATTTTAGACTCTTATTTTAGATTTGTTACATACCATACAGATTAAGACTCCATTAACTTCTTCATCAATTTATAGCTGACAAGAGTATGAAAAAATTTAAGTCGTAATATTAAGTACAAGAAAGGTAATTCCAATTAGCCTGCAAATTGCTTAAGTCACCTCCAATTAAGTAATAAGAGTACCTTAATATAAGGCATAAGAAAAGTAGGTCCAATTATGTTATAAATTAATTATGTCACCTCCAATTACAGCACTAACAACAATCCTGGATTCATGTGTCCATGAGACTTTTAAATGGCCCATGTTGTGTGGCAGTGATCCTTAATTTTATTCATATACCACATAAAATGCATAAATATTATTTTTCTCAATATGTAGAGCATGATTATGATGAATCCATGAATATTTCTCATGAATCAACATTTACAGCATTAGGTAATATAGCTTACTTTAATTTGAAACTCACAATGAATTAATAAATGTTTGGGTATTAGATACAGGTGCCATGAAACATATGACATAATGATGAGACTTCAAAACATATGACATAAAACACAGACAAACATAATCAATCATTCATTTACACATAATGTAATAGCTATTAAGAAGGCAAAATACTAAAATTTTATTGAGAAAAGGTGTTCTTACAATGGATACAAGATAGAAATATGTCTTTGCTTTGGAAAATGTGTTAATACAAACTATGTTTCTCAGTGTTGTGACTGAGAAAACTAAGTTACAATATTTTATTTTGCTTATACATCTCCAAAATAGACAAAAAACACTAAGAATATCCCTAAACATGAACACATTCAAACTATTGCATAAAATAGTGGGCCAAGTTGTCTAACAGCTAGTACATGATAAACATCAACTATGTCATTTTGTTTCAAATATTTTAGTGGCCACCATGTGAAGGTCACTTCTTTCTCTTTCAGATGGATAGCTCCATCTATTTTGTCTTCATAATCAAGGGGTATGTTACTTGTGACCTTTAAAATATTTACATTTGCATCTCCTATTCCTTTCAATTTGACTCCATGTACAATAGATAGTGAGTGAATCTGCCCAATGCCCACAGCAGCACCATCAAATGGATCCAACACCTGGATTTTATCCCCTTCTTGGAGTTTATCAATAAATGTCTACAAAATTTTTTAAAAAAATCATATTATATTGAGATATAAAACATTTTAAGCATGAAAAATGACAAAACATTGGGACAAATAACTGACAACTATTATATTACCTCAACTAATTCAACACAACTATGATGATTGTGCTACACATTCTTGTCTAGTTCATCATGATCACTATAAATATCGGTAGCTCTGTTGACATCATGAAGGCATTTTTATTTCCCTGTTGCTTTGATAAAATTGCTCTACATGTAATTTAACCATCATGCAAAAAAATATACAAAGCATTCAATAGTCTCGTAAAGAATGCAAGCTATAAATTTGTCCAAAAGAACATTTTATAGATCACTCCAACAATAAAGAAAATGGGTTGGATTCTCCTACGCTCAATTTTCAATAATATACATATTAAGAGTCATTTGTATACAGAATTGCCAAACAAGAAGAAATGAGATCAATAGAGCCTCTTACCTCAGCTAAATTCATGGATTTATGCTCATTCCATGTAGAAATTATAGGGTTAACGGAGGCAACCAACTACAAAACTTGTTGAGTGAGATCAAATATGCAACTCATTACTTATTGGTACCTTTCATCTGAGTTAACATGATCTAGAGAGGCTCCTATTGGGAATTTAACAGATGGCTATGAAATCTCTGTTGATGAACTAGATTTCCACTTCATCCCACTCTTATATTTACTAGGTTGATCTAGTGCTTCCATATAATTGACAATATCTTCTGCACCTGCTTCTCTATTACTATTTTTCACCTAAAATATAATGTCAATTTCAAGATAGAGTCAGTTTAATAAAAAAAATCAAAATAAATAACACAATGTAAATTGAACCAAAAATCAATACGCATACTGCAAATTTGTCCATTTTGCCTACAACCCACCTCGACCAAATGTATATCCAGCCCTCACATTATCTCTTGCTCTCTTGCCTATGTTACTCTTTGCCAAATATTCTTCGAAATGCATACTTTATTTCAATGCCTCCCACTGCTTGGGAGATAGAGTGGAGTCTAACCTCTCTTTTCCCTCTATGATTGTTTTTTTGCAAATGTATCTAAAATATTCATCAAAATTCTCATCTTTTGCTTGTAATATTTTTTAGAGATTTGTCCACTAGTAGACTCAAAAGCATTTTCCATTTTTTTTATAATATTTTCCACATTTCATGGATCTTGCTCTGCAAAACTTGATTTGCAAATATCCAAATGGGCCCTTCATCTTACACCCAACTCAAAGGCCCACTTTACAGCATTTGGCCCAATGGGCTCACCATCTCTCGATACCTCAACCAAGAATGTATTCTTACCTTCTAATTTTCTTTCTTTTGCATTCCTCTCTATAGATCTATACAAATATTGACTCAATCTTTGTCTTTTCACAAATGTAGACACATCTTCTATTAAACCACTACCAGTATTTTTGGTTGATCCACTAGTTCCATCAAAAGTTCTATATGCAACAGGTGCACTCTAAGGCACAACAGATGCAAGCAATCTCTCTTCATGACTTTCATTAACTGGAACTTCATGCTCCTTGGCCACATCAAGTGTGGCATGAGTAGATAGATTAGTACCAGTCTTCATAGATTTCACTTCAAACACATCCTTTAATGTTGAATAAATCATCTATATACTTGTTATTCCTTTGCTCTAATTTTTTTCAATAATCTCTCTTAGACTTTGTGCTAAGAGATCATCATGATGTTGCACATCACCATGTGTTATATCAGGCTACACATCACAATATGCTATATCAAATTGCACATCATCACAACTATTGTTTGCACTAACTATATTTGTTGAATCACAAATGTGTTGGCTTCTACAGCAACACTGTATCTTTTATTTCCTTTTGTTTTTTCTCTGCATTTTTTTTGCACTATTTTTCTTACCTATAAAACAAAAAAATAATATATTATGTCTAATGTACATAAAGCTCTTGCGTATAACATTTCATTAAACACTATTAAACAAATAATACACTACCTAGTGGATTTACAACTTGCCTATTTTTCAAACCAAGACATGATAAATATTCATTATTCTTGGCCATTTTTTCTCTACCATTATGATAGTGATCATAATGCCAAAATTTCATTGATATATTTGTCAAACCAAGACATGATAAATATTCATTATTCTTGGCCATTTTTTCTCTACAAAATCACTCATAATATATCAATGAAATTTTGGCATTATGATCACTATCATTGACTAATTTTTGCTATATACTCATTTTCCTCATTTCCTAAAGTCCAAATAAATAATAATGTATAAATCATCAACTTGAATTAGTAAAACTTTATTGAGTTCATAAGTTGATAAATATTGACTTTCCAATCCACTGATAACTGCAAATGGAAACTTAAAAAAGAATTTAGTTTATAGATTAAAAAGATTTTGCAGTCAAAAACCAAGAAGATGTTTACAATTACAGGTATCAAACTATTAATATGACTCCCTTATTTCAACTAGATATTGACACTTATGAATCTTGATCACTCCTGTCTACATCTACTTGATTTTCTTCCTCATCCTCATTTGTGGCATGTAATATATTATCTCTTCCACTCTTTTTATTGGTAATCAAAATCTCTTCTTCAAACACTCCATCATCATCTTCATCCACTTCTTTGAATGTTTCTTGTATATTAACATATTGCCCATTAGGCATTATATCGACAACTTCCATGAATTTTTGTTTAAAATAAGACCCTATTTGAATGACATACAACCATCCTAAGCTTCTTACATCATCAATTAGAAATGATTGGTTCATTTGAAGAGAGGAAACATATGGCTCATCCTTCTCTAATAAAAATTGTGTTATATTTGTGCATACAAATCCATACTCATCAAATTGTACTATAGATGGTCGGATCCACTTACATTTTAATAATATAGGACTATTTTCACCAAAATCCACTTGAATAATTTCTTGGATGAATCCAACATAAAATTTATTCTCAGTTTCGTGAAGAAATTTAGCACTAACAACACAATCACAATTTGTCTTTCCTTTGTCTTTTTCTTACACTCTTAAATGATTACCATAGGCCCACATTCCACTAAAACGCATAGCCCATAAATGTGGAGATTGTGACAGCATACTTTCCTCTGTTGTTATATCTTGACCTTCTTCTTTTGCATCACGGACTGCATTAGCAATCTATTCTTCAAATTTTGGAAAATAATCACCTCCAATCAAATCATGACGTCTACATTTTTGAGGTCAATGTTGCATCCAAGCTTGATTCTCTTCTTCATATTTTCTACATAGAATATTAACGTACAAATAGTAAGATTAATAATATAAATGTGTAAATGCAATTGAGTAAATAAATTATTGTGTAATTTTTTTTAACCTACGCCACTTATCAAATTAATATGTGTTTTGAAGAATATAGGCATGTATCGCACTTCTTTCTTGATGTGATAGCTTGAAGTGACATACATTGCCTTATAATACTTCACCTACAACTCTCTCATATTCGTCATCATCCCATACACATTGATTGATAGTTTTAAAATACTTCATATATTCTATGCAAAATCCCATGGCCTCTTGCATTGAATATCCCTCAGACATGTTGCCTTCCAGTTTTGCCCTAGTATGAACACTTTTTTTTAAAAACTTCATATATCATTCTATAGGATACATCCATCTCATTTTTATTGGGACACAATGCTCTAGTTCATATTGTAGATGTATCAAAAGATGCATAGAAATGTTAAAGATTGTTGGTGGAAATTCCTATTCCAATAGACAAAGGACTTCAACAACCTCCTCCCTCAAACTATCAAAGTTCAAAGGATCTAATACATGTAAACTCATTCTCTTTAATATTAAGCCCAACCTTATAATTCCCAATCTTGGCCCCTTTTCCAAACTTGATATATTTACCAAAATAGATAAAATATTCTCAATTATGAAATGATAGTCATGGGTCTTAAGGCCTCTTAAGCCATTAATGTCAATTTGGCTTCTAATACTACTACTTACATATCCAATGGGAAAGCGAGTCTAAGACATCAACTGTAAGAATTATGCATGGTGTTCCTTTGTCTAGACATAAAGAGCACTAGGTTTTCTATATTTTTCATCATCACATTTTTCAACCCAAATATTTCGACAAATATTTAGTTGTCAAAAGTCTTCACATGATTGAATAGTATTAAAATCACCAAAAAGAGTTTCTATAATAGCATAGGCTATATTTTTCTCAATATGCATAAAGTCAATAGTATGCCTAATGGTTATATCCTTAAAGTATGGCAACTTATAGAATATTCACAACTATTTTACATTACTTTCATTACATGGATCATATCTACTACTAGCAATCCCATCATTTTCAATAAATGACATTCTTTTTTGTTCATTCTCAACAATGTAATCACCCGTTATTAGCAATGGTGCTTCATGATTCTCTACTTGACCATTGAAACATGTTTTTTATCGATGATATGGATGATCCTTTTTTAGGTAACTGTAATGTCCACAAAAAATACACTTAAGCAAACTTCTTGAGTGCCTCACAAAATCCTTAAAGTTGCAAGCAGGACATCCATAGTATCCATGAACATTGAGACCAGATGATGTGTCATATGTAGGAAGATCATGAATTGTAAACAATAAGGAAGTTCTTAAAGTGAATTTGATTAAGTGACCATCCCTTAAAGATTGAATTGCTTCAATTCCATTCCAAAATTTCATTAGCTCATCATATAATGGCTATAGATAAGCATCAATTGTATCCAAAGTCACACTTTTCTTTCCTAGTATAATCAATGATAGCATTAAGAAAAAATGGTTTAGTTGCTAACCATGGAGGCAAGTTATAATTTATTAGAAAAATTGGCCAAGTTGACCATTTAGTACTTTGATCTGAGAATGGGTTCAACCCATCTAGAGCCAAACCCAACCTTATATTATGAGGATCTTGAGGAAAATTAGGCCATCTATTATCAAATTCCATCCACATCTCAGAATCAGGAACATGTCATTATTTTCCATCAGTGCTCTTATTTTGGGCATGTCATTGCATAAGTTTAGTAATGTCTCTACACCTATACATTTGAATTAATCATGGGATTATCGAAAAGTGGTGAAGAACTTTTCTTGGAACCACAACTGATTTCAACCTTTGTTTATACCTTCTTCATGACATTTCAGACATTCACTCTCACTTCTAAGATTATTATGAAATAATAAACAACCATTCACACATGTGTGGATGTTTTCATACCCTAAGCCTAGCTTAGTGATTTGCTTTTTACATTGACTTTGTTTTATTGACAATGTGGATTCAGGTGGTAACAATCAACTTAATAATGCCAATAACTAATCTACACTCTTATTTGTCCAACCAAACACCACTTGCAAGTTAATAATTTGAAGGATTATTGTCAAATGATTTATATTGCAATTAGCATACATAGGCTTTAAAGCATCCTCCATCAACTTGGCCCAATCATCATTTAGACCCTCATTCAATATTTTGTCAACTTCAAACCCTTCGTCTAACATTTTTGCCTCTTCATCTATGTTTGGTGCCACTTCATCTATGTCCATTGCCTCTTCATCCCTCACACTTTGTAATTCTATCATATCTTCATAATAATTGTAATCCCAAGGGCTTATACCACTATGCCCATATCTTATCATATGTCGATAAATCATATTTCTTTTTCTCACCTTTCCACCAAGACAATCATTACATGGACATAGATATTTGTCTATGTCCCTCTCATCAGCTACTCTGTCATCAAATGTATGGTATTGATCTATAGTCAACCTTCAATTTTGATCCATCTATAATGTTCTATACATAGTAACAAAAATATTTTCGGGAAAAAATCAGCAAACTAAAAGTTCAAGATTTTTTGAAAATATCAACAAAAAATCATATTTTTCAAAAATGTAAAAAATTGTAGACTAAGAGATAAAAACTATTTTTTTAATTGAAAGGTATTTCCATAGAAATAGAGTTATAGAGAGAAAATAAAATAGAGAGTTTAACTAATGAATTTTAAAAAATAGATTTGTGTAGTTTATATTCAAATTGTTGATTACATTGCATTACACATCTTTCAAAATCAAAGCATTACTTCACATTGCATAACTAATAACTAGATGTTGATAGATGATAAATTTTCAATTACAATATAGTTTTTACAAAGTCAACCCAAACAGTTATGCAATTACTTCACATTGCATAACTAATAACTATGAGTAGTTGCTAATTGCATTTACTTGTCATGGCATTCCATGAGACCACATTTCTTTGAGGCATTTTTTCAAACAATTCACTGCCTTGTCTATGCTACCACATTTTTCATACATGCCTACCAAAGCATGTTTTCAAACAGTTCACTACCTTGTTTCTATGGCTAAAATCCTAAAATAAGCGCTTTCAAACAAGCTATGGTTGCTTGGAAAAAATCTATCAAAGCATAATAGTAAGCAATAGCATATACAAGGCAGTGAACTGGTTGAAAAAATGCCTCAAAGAAATGTGGTCTCATGGTGATGGAATGCCATGACAATCCATAACAATTCACTTGTCATAGCATTCATCATGGCATTCCATCACCATGAGACCACATTTTTTTAAGACATTTTTTTCAAAATTTATCTTAGGAGTTGATATTCCTTTTACAATTATTCCAGGAGTCATTCATAAGCATCCCATATCATGTCCATGTGAAATACATTTGTATTTTGATCATTGATGTGTTTTTTGTCTCTTACCACATCCCCATAGTACATTCAAATAGCTTGGGTGGGTGTGTGAGAACCAAAAGAAGTGAAAAGATAGTTACCACTTCCCTGCAGCATGCAGAAACTTCACTTACGATGTTGCGGTATATAGAGATGGGTTACCATGGCCCTGTGACAGTTCATAGAAGGTCTTGTGGGCTAGCGATAAGTGGTAATAGTTATATAAAGTATGTCCCACACTCCCACCACAGTTAAATCCAATGCTTGTGATGATATAGTAAATAGTGAAGGGATGCCAAAGGATCTCATGGTCTCGTGATGGTTAGATCAAAGGTTGACGGTAATGCAGTATGAGGTATAAGGGGTAACATGTATCTTTCCATCTTGCCATTCATAATATATGAGACACGTATTTTATTATTTCAATATTATCATCAATTTTATTATTCTATCACATAATGTCTCACTCGTAAAGGGTTAATCAATGGACACTAGTCACCCAAACCCTAATATACATAGTTAGAGCTATTAACTCTCTAGAGTCCACACTCTATATTTTTCATATATTTTCTTTGACACTTTAGGTTAAAAATTTAACTATAGAAGGTACATATGAATCACAACAAATGAATTCTCTACTCGAGAACCCTATTAGGAGCATTTAAAAACATACCGCAGCCCCACGATAGTTTAAAGAAAGTCTTGCAAGCTAGCGATTAGCAATAATAGCTATATAAAGTATGTCCCATACTCCTGCCATAGTTAAATCCAATGCTTGCGATGATACGATAAATAATTAAGGGATGCCAAAGGATCCTACAGTCCCATGATGGTTAGATCAAAGATTGGTGGTAAAGCAGTATGAGGTATAAGGGGTAACAGGTATCCTGCCATCCCTTGATGACATGTATCAAGGCTTGTAAGGTGGCAGTAAGCGGTGAAAGATGTGATATAACTATCTACAAGCTCCCATGATCCTGTGATAGATGTAAATAGGGCTTGTGATGATGTGGTAAAGTATTAAATGTTAAAATAGCTATATCACCACCCCATAGTGGTTATCATTGATGCCCATGATTGAAGTACCCACCAAACCATCATGGGCATCAATAAATAAATATCAATCATATACTTGAATGCTGATATTTATCGATTTTATGGCACAAACTAGAGTAATGGTGAAATGACCAGCTTTGTACCAGAATAAAATTTGGAATTTCTCTATATTTCATCATTCAAGCATATTCAGTGGTGATTGTAGATGGTGAATTCAAGCTCTATGTGCACACTTCAGCCATCTTCCAACCAGGTAAGTCTGCCTCATCACTCTCTTCATAAAAGTTGGTATTTAGTTTGTGTTTTATTTTCAACTAGTTTGGTAGAGCAAGTGATTATCAAAACCCTAGTTTAAACTATGGTACCTAAGAAATTTGAGTCTACAAGTAAGATCATTGAACCCCCTATTCCTAAGAATCGTCCCCTTCAATAGTCATTGTTGGAAATTTTGCCAAATTCAGTAGACAAAGGGTATAAGAAACCATTCAAGGACGTAGTAGAGGGGTGTCAAAATGCTAGAGTATAAGAAACCACTCAAGGATGTAGTAGAGGGGTGTCAAAATGCTAGAGTCCCTATCTTAGCATGGAACCTTTTTTGGTATTTTTGTGAAAAGCAAAATGGACAAGAACCAGTTGTAAACCCATGGAATTTAAATTTAGCTAAGATTATGGTGCCAAATGTATTCATTAATGTGGATTTGATTAGGTTATTGGCACAACACTATCATTTAGCCACTAAAACTATCATGTTGTTAAATGGGTCACTATTAGTGGCTATGGACAGAAATGTAATCATTGATTGCTTCATGCTCAAAAAGCAAGCCCTCACAAAAGTTGACTTGAAGAAGAGTGAACAAGAATATACCAGTCTGAGAAATACACATTAGAGTGATAAGTTGCCCATGTAAATGAGGAAAGGGGCCAACAATAGAAGGATTTCAATCCCAACTACTGTAGTTGAGACTTTTTCAGTTGATGACTTTGTTGTGTATTTCAAAAGGACATATTTTGCTTTGTGTCAAGTGCTAGGAATTAATGCCCAAGATATAATGCCAATTGGCATGATGATGATGGCCATGAGAATATAGAACTAACAGAGGTTAATGTTGAGTATGATTTTGCATCATTTATTGAGTAGAAATTGCATAATGGATTTTTGAAAATAAGGGAGAACAAGACACCTATGGAGTTCAAATATTATTCTTTGTTGTGTCATTTAATTTTATATCAAAACAGAAGGAATTGGCCCAGAAGGATGGACTTGAGGATGATTGATAAAAAAGGATAGAGATTACCTACATAGTGTTGGTGTTACAAATGGGACACTCATTATCAGAACAGTAACTATGTTGTGTTCCATGATGGTTTCTCAGTTATAATAATGAATTCCCTTGGTAGCCTTTTTCCTAGATTGACCAAAGAGGTCAGAGAAATGTTGAAGCCTCTTGCTCATAGGCTAGAACAAGGTCACAAACATAACTTTGTTGATTAGTATTTATTGCCTAACCATACTATAATCAAAGTATATGGGTGTACTCAGCCACCCCCTGTGTTGCCAAAATTTGTGCCAAATAGAATTGTTTTTTCTTGAATTCATGTGGCAGATGCTCTAGATGGAGAAAGATGTGATGAAAAAATAAAAGAAGAGCACATTTCTTCCAGATTGCACTATGTTTGGTGAATGGTACATTGGTGTAGATACCTTGGAGGAGTTGCAAGCCTATTTGAAGGCTAAATATTCTTTGAAATCAAGGATAGAAAGGGTTTTTGATCTAGAGGGTCACATGAACTTTGTTAGACAAGTCATCCTTACTAGGATGGGGATATCCCATCAAATCAATTTTGATGGGGATGTGATCAAAAATTGTGTCACTTTTCAAGAGGTATATAATAGGAAAAGAAAATGGAAAATTTTTAAGAAGATTGAGGATGACAAAAGAAAACAAAACCCTAATTTTTCAAGATTTTTTTTTGAAGAGGACCCGTTGAAAAGAATAGATTTGATAATTGATAATTTTGAAAAAATATATGGAAAGTCTAAGAAGTAGCCTACAAAGGCTACCAATCTCCTTGTAAAAAAGCCAATAGGAATTGTGATTTAAGAACCTGGTCCATATGCAATGTTAGTGTAAGATCCAGTTGTTTCTAGTTCACGACCTACCAAAAGGCAAAAGACTGATGATGTTTCTCCACTGGTTCCATATGAAATGACTGTAGGAGTTGGTGAATCTGAGGAGGTGGCTAGTATTTTGAGGCATATGGGAGAGGAAAAGGAAGTTGATCAACCCCTTGTTGGTCAAGAATTATATGCACACAAAATAGAAGCAACAATGGATGAATAGGCACAAGGTGAGCCTGAACTACAAGAAGATGAAAGGGTTGTGGTTTCTATGAAGTTCATCGAGGACGATGATTTCATCAATACCCCAGAATTCAAATATTTTAGGATCAAAATGAAGATGAAAGAATTTGATGAAAAGGTGGAAATAAATAAAATGGGTTTTGATGGATCTCTGCATGATTAAATTGTGACACAGACATTTAAGGATTTGAAAATTGATGAAATAAATGACAGCCCTAATGAGGCTAGACAAATGGTTTTAAAGAGTAATATGTTGATAATCACTGGTCTTGAATTGAAGAAATGTTTTTGTTGGACCAAGTGAGAAATAAATATGACCCCATGATGGTTTCTGAGTTTGATTATGAGGATGGTGTCAGTGGTTGTGAGTTTAACCCAAAGACAAAGACTCTAGCAATATGGGCCAGACTGAAGAACACCAATAAGCCAAGATTGCTTGATGTATTCTAGGAGTTGAGGGGAATAGTTGTGGTGAAAATATTTAAGGATACATTAGTGCTTGAAGCTACCACCCTTATTGTGCACTCTATAATGTTCACACAAGTCATTGTCAAGAAAATGGAGCAAAGATTGCTCGACTATGAAAAAACTCAAATTGAGATGAAAGATGAAGTGAATAGGCTATATTTGGAAAATGTCAAACTAAAGTAGAAGTTGAAGGGTGGTGATTCTCAAAGCCAACAAATTATGCCATATCAAGACCCTGTGCCATAAACAACTAGTGAAAGTACAGTCCCAGTTGATCAGTTGAAAGCATTGAAGTTGAAGTTGAAGAAAGAAATTGAAGATTTGAAAAAGCAAAATGAGAAGGCAAAGGATGAGGCCAAATTGAAAATCCTTGAGGTGTTTGAGAAGGTTTTGGAAAACAAATTAAAATTAGTTGTTGACAAGTTGGGAGATGTGCATGAATATTATTCTTCCTTGTCTCATGCCATTGATTAGTTGAAGGTCAATCTTTCTATTTTGGATCCAATATACAAGAAATGGCAACTTTCACACCATACATTACTAACCTTGTGAAAAATTCTACAAAGAGATCCAGGTGTTCCACCCTCTCTTAAGCCAATAGAGAAGATAGTGAAAATGATCTTGGATTAATTTCAGTATGTGAATGGTGAGAGGCAAAAAATGCAGGTAAAGATTGATTCTTTTGCTACCATCAAACATCAGTTTATTCCTTCCATTTTGATAGAGGATAAAAAGATTGAAGGTTTTGACGCATGTAAAAGTGAATATGGTCAAGCAATTTCTCAAGTCATTGATTTCTTGAAAAAATATCAAAACAAAAATATTTTTAGTTTCAATGTCATTTTGGATAGAGTAATTACTCTGGATGTTGGATATGCAAAGTTCATCCTTGATGTAAAAGTACTAATAGACCAAAGATGGAAGATCACCAAGCCAACCTACTCCAGATCCAAGAATATAAGTGGCCTAGTGATTTCATAGTGTACCAATGGGAGAATCAGTATTTGACAATGAATAATAAGCAGGCCAAGTATGTAGAGGAGCAATGAGCATCAAGTTGGCACCAACAAATCTTGGATGTCCTCCTATTTTGTCTTTTTCTTATTTTTATGCTTTCCAATATGGCAGTCTTTTTTAGACTTGTCAAAAAGTATATGTTGTAATAGGTCATATTAAGGGGTGGATATATGAAAAGACATTTTTTGGAATATGAAAGGTCTGAAACTTGTAGCTTTGTTCACCCCTATAAGAAGGAAACCAAGACCTTGGGAAAGCTCTCTAGGAATTTGTAGCTTCCCTAGGGAGAAATTTTTGGAACGAATATAAAACCCATAGGGTTTTTTGGAATAGAACAACTTTTTAATCAATAATAAGAATTTTTGTAACAAAATGGACTAAATATAAAATCCCCATCTATAATAATTTTTTGAATCAATACTAATGAAAAAATAGTCCCCTAAACCCTAAATTGTCTGTATGGTTCTAGTTCTCAATTGCCTATGTAACTATTGTAAGTTACCAATCAGAAAGCTATAGATTTTATGTTTAATGTAATGAGGGTTTTGAATTACCTTTGAATTCATTGTAGAGGGCATCCCCAAATCCAACTTCACTATAGAAGGCCTCACCAACTTCAAATTCTTTACACCAAACTCTAAATTCCTTTCCCACCTTTTTAGAAGTATCCAGGTCTTTTCCAAACAAGCTTTATCACCCATGCAAGTCACTGCTATAACCCAAAATGCCTCAGTGCTAAGCTAATTACCAACTAATGAAATGAGGAAATATTTAATTAATACACTCCTACCAAAAATATTTTTTTTAAGTTTCATCTAATTTGTATTTGTGTAACTATTTAGTCATTTTTATTTATATGATTAAATATTTTTTTAGTCGATGACCAAATTAGTCATTTATGTACTCATTTATAGTTGAGTTACAAAAAATTAGTAGAATTTAGACATTTTTAGCTGTTGTGACTAAATTTTTTAGTCATGTAGTCATTTATTTGCCAAATTCTACTAGTGATTGGTTCATTGCAAATTTGATCATATGACAAGAGGTTACGTGTACCAAAAATAGATGACTCTAGATTGGTCATCTTATCTATTAATATCTTGATTAGATTGGTTTACAGTTGTGCACCCCCAAAGTTGTAAGGCATATTCTATTGGGGTTAGGTAGGTGCAACATACAGTAAGCTAGTAGAAGGTTGGGAAGATACCACATATTGGTACGTGGACATGGGTAGTTGGGAAGATGCCACGTATGGGTAAATGGACATGGGAGGATGGGAAGAAGGTGGGGGCATGTACCCTTGTGGGTTTGGAACATAGCTTGGGTTTTTTTTTAATGGGCACTTGTTGGGGAATAGACATTGGTTAGGTTAGGAGAGTGTTTGTGTTGATAGGTTGAAGGTGGGTGGTGACCTTGGTGCTAATAGGTGGAAGGGTAAAGGGTATGGAAACTACCAAGTTTTGGAATGGGGTAGAGGTTGGTGGGTTGTAAATAATAAGAGGAAGGATGGAAACACTAGTGGAAGTACTTTAATTGTAATTGGAGTATAGGTTACCAAAGGTTGGGTTGTTCTAAGATTAGAAGGGTTGTTGGTTGGGGTGGAAGGTGTTTGGGTGTTGGTGAGTGGATTGGATTGGTTTTGGATGGTGGTGTTGGAGGGATTGTTGGTGGAAGAAGAGGCTTGAGTGGCCAAAGGCTAGGTGGAAATGGTGGCTATAGAGGTGCTACACATAATATGAGGTGGCATGTCATAGGGTGGCTCAATGGATGGAACCAAAGTAGGGGTACGGTAAGACATGGTGTTAAGGTAATGTTGGAGAGATATAAGATCATTGTCCAACAAGGCGTTGAAATATGTATCTCCTTAGGCAATTATCTGAGGTATACTAGGACTTTTATAATGATGGGGGGAACTTTATACATCTAAAACATAATCTATGGATGAGGAAGAAGAGGAAGATGGGTGGATAGGAGGTGGATTTTTGTTTGCTTGGTTTCTTAGTTGTTGTCTTGTCAAAACCATGCAAAGAAAAGGAAAGAAATATGAAAACAATCTCATAAACTCAAAAGAGGAGCAATCAAAATAAAAATTTCAAGGAAAATAAGCATACACTAGAGTAAGTTTAGATCTTAGAATATTTTTTTATCTCTCTTTGGGTTTATGCCTCAATTTTTAAAAAAATATGAGGATCAACTTGGGCTTTTAAAGCAGGTACTAGAAGAGGATGTGTAGAGATGGCTTCAGGTTGTTAAAGGCTCTCAAAAAATATATGTTAGTATTTGGTGCATGGATTGATATTGGGGCCTACCCCCTCAGTTCACACACTATAGTGATAAGGGTGTTGGGTGCTTAACCAAAATATAATAAATGTTAGAGATTATACTCAGCCAATGAACTAAGTCTTGGTGTCTCCCCTTGGTGATGAAATCCAAGTGGGATAGCTAAAGGGGAAAGGTTTATCACTAGGTGATGAAATCCTAATCGGGCCTTACGTCAATGTTTTGATGTTTAATTGAATATGTGGTTTGGTCTTTGTGTATGATGATAAGTGAGACTACGATTAATTTACTTGATTTAATTAAGCTATGTGAGCTAAAAAATACAAGCAAACTATGGATGCAAGTCAATTTTATCCAAAGGGAAATTTGATGTCTTTTCAAATAAATATAAGAATAAATAGATGAAAGTAAATGTGATATGATAATACATATCCTAATCCTAGGATGAGTACTTTTGATTTTCAAAAATGAAGGCAAACATGATAATTTTTACTTTTTTTTAGGAATTTAAAAGAGACTAAAACTTGCTTATGGAAAAGAAGAAAGGAAATAAGGAATGTTTTAATTTTAGAAAAGAACGCAATGGATGAATTATCTAATGCAACTAAATGTCCTAACTACAAATCCAAGAAAAATCTTAACGGTCCCTCTAGGCGTGCCAAAATGTTTCACTATTTTTTTGCTTATTTTCTTTTAGAAAGGCAAGAAGAAACTTAAAGAGAGGGTGTGGTAAAAATACCTGGTTGTGATTATGCATACGAGAATCTAGATAGTTGTAGATATTCCTCTTTATTTGGGAAGAATGACTTATAGATAAGAAAACAACTAGAAGAATGGTGGATTAGTGAGATAGTTAGGTGGACTACCTAACATGAGCTAGATCTAAGAAGAACTAAGCTTTCTTAGAGGTTGTCAATTTACACTTCAAAACATTTAAGTTGTGAAAGCTAAAAGTAGATGCTTGCATGCAATAACAAAAGGTACTAAAATCAAATGTAATAGATAAATGAAATGATTTTACTAAAAATATCAATAACTTGATAAAGACTAATGCTAAATTATTCAAACCTGATTCAAAAAATAAGTCGAACCTCTGTGATGCAATATAAACTCAAAAAATGGAATTTGGGTGCAGATTGATAGGTGAAATCAACTTGCTATTGTAAAATAGGACACACAATGACCATTGGTGGTTAGGGAAAACCATTGGTGATCAATGTATGACCATCAACAGTTACTATGAGATCTAGTTTCAGCAAAGATGGTTGTTGGGTAAGTTGTAGAAGGTTTTTGGGTTAGATGTCGGTTACAAGAGAGAAATGAGGTTTCAGAAGTGTCTTATTCATAGATTGGATATTCAGGTGGGCAAGAATGGTTTGTGGATGGTCTGGAGTAGAGAGTGAAATTTCTAGAGTTATAGAACTATAGCATAGGGAATGAAATGCAAATAAATGGGAAAGGACATAAGCAATGAAATTGATAAAACTAGTTACTGAACTTGATATAAAGATATAGACACTTACCTCTAAGTTTGTTGGTTGGAAGAGTGTTGAGGTTGGCTAAAAGCTATTATGGATCATGGAGAAATGTCGACAGAGTAACGGTACTTTAGCTCTTGATAATGAGTTGTTGAAGCACCTATAGTCTCTAGTCTAGTTTCTGGTTCGTTTGGGAGCTTTGATTTGCCTAAGAGTAAGAGTATCTTGCACAAACTAAATTCAACCTATTGAAGCAAGGTTTGTGGGTCACATTATGTAATCATCAACGGTATTATTCAACCACCACCGATCAAGGGGTGACTACTGGTGGTTATGGGGAAACAATAAAAATTGGCTAAAATTAGCCAATTTACTAATGATGGGTTGTTAGGAGGTTTAAGAAATAGTTTGAGGTTAATAAATAATTCATTAGGATGCATGCAAAAAAAAAATAGGAAGTTAAGGCATTAAATGCTAAGGTATAATGGGTCTTCAGGCTACTTGTCAATTAGTTGACCATCGGTTTGGATAGGTGAGGTGTCGAATAACTAGCCATTAGTTTGGGTAGGTGAGGTGTAAATAGGCATTATTTAATTAATTAACTTAATTAATTTAGCCAAGGGGGTGGTAAATGGGTAAGTTTAAGGATTTTAATAATTAATCCTAAAGGGGCCAAGGGGTGCGTGGATGATGACTAGAATCATGTTGTATGGTTTTCAAGTGTCTACAAGTGTAGACTATGAAAATAGAGAGATACATAGAAAAGAATGAAAAAATTGACCATTGTTTTGAATTGTTTAGATCTCAAAGGTGAAAATGAAAAACCAAAAGGCCAATGAGTCAACAAGAGCCAAGGTCTTAGAGGATTTTATTGAATGATCAAATTTACAAGCAAAAACATAATAAGATGCAATACATGAGAAGTTATGTACAATAAATAATGCTTTCATAAGCCAAATATTTCATCAAGGGGATGTCTTTGTGTAGGTCTTGTATCACATGTCTTATAATCACCAATTCTATTTATAAACTCATCATGCATATTAGTCATGTCATCCCAATTATATTATGCATAATCATTATCATGCTCATAATTATCCTCTTGATCTTGAAACTATGGTATGTCGTTCTTGTTTTATTTTATATTTGTATATGAAAAACCAAATATATCATATATTGAAGTTATCTTCTTGAAATTTTGTCACTCGTGAGTATTTTTATCATGGTTAAAGAATTGCATTTCATTTTGAATTAGATAATAATCATGTATCATTTATTGAATAGTAGGGAGAGAATTAATTTGTGTTTTGACTTATTGACTTGAAGATGTAACCATAGATTTTGTAGTGTCAGCATTATCTCATTCCTCTATGCATAAAGTAGATATAGATTAAATCCTTAGAAACCATATTTGTACCATTAGACTTTGTACGAATATTTTTCTTTAGAAAGGCTTGCACAAGAAACTTTTTTCATAAAGGTGTTTTCTTGCTTATTTTGAATTTGTTCATGCAACTTCTCTTTTGGTAATTGATCTTTTAGTAACTTATCTTGATGTGACTTGTGTATGTGTTCTTGTCTTGAATTTGCCTTATGTTCTACTTGCACTTATTCTTTAGCAGATGCTCTCATAATATGAATAGACTGTTTAATTGAATTAGTTATTATAGGATCACCATTATCAATTATACTTTGTATTTTTTCTTCAAATCCAAACAACTATTTATATGATGATTATGCATTCTATGATATGCACAATAGTATTTTCTTCTTGGAGGATGTATAGGAGCTAGTTTGATCAATTTGTTTGGAACATTTCTCTTAGAATCTCACTTGAACTTTTATTAACCATTTTTTCACTTTTTGAAACACTAGTTGCAGATGTGTTTTGTTTTGGCTTCCAAACTTGATATGAAGTCTTGTCAGACACAAAAAATTTAGATGAAAATGTAAACATATCATTAACATTAACATACTCTGGATTATTTATATACGTGTTATTATTTCTCCATGATCTAATCTTTGAACTAAAATACTAATTTTACTTTTTCAATTCTTATATTGACTTTCTCATAATGATGATTTGATCCTTAGGGGCTTCACAAGTACAAATTCTAAGTACTTTTCATTCAATATGCATACAAACACCATCAAAAGGAGATTCAGGAGGTGGATGGGGTTGATGGACATGTAAGACTTAATATTGTATAGTAGACCTTATATCATAGTGAATATATGATTGTTTTTATTCCCATGTTATGCTTGACTTCATAACAAAAAATTTAATTAAAAAAAATTGTGCAGAATGGTAGACAATTATCTTATCATAGTCAAAAAAAGTATCTATATCATTCATGGCAAGGATATTGTAAACAACAACTAAAAATAAAATATTAAAAATGAAAAGATTTTTTTGTGTATGGAGATTAGTAAATTCTTATGAAATCCAAGATAAAATAAAGATACTTTCAATGTCAAAATAAAATATCTAAGGTCAAAATAAAATACTTTCAGTGTTAATTTTTTTTTTATAGATCAAAAAAAGGGGTTGAGCCCGTCTATTAAAAATATTTACCAAAAACCTTGATAATGCAGGGGAATACAATCGAAGGAAATAGTTCAAAGAGCTTGAAAAAAACTAAGCAACATTACATAGAAAGAGTTGAAAAATATATTAAAAACTAATCTTCCTCAGAGTTGGAGATGACCACTTCTTTATCAACATTACGATAATCATCTTCGATGATGAGAGAAGCCAGGGAATCCACCAATTTGTTTTCATCTTTTTCATGTGGAATGCTCAACCTTTCACAAATGGCCTTCAACTTGTGGTTTTGCATGATACTATCCTCAACAATAACCTTCAAAAGGACCCAAAATTGATCCAAGTGAGTATCCTTCAAGTGACCATTTTAGTGTCAACTATTATATATGAGGTTGAAATTAAATTATATTAGTGTTAGATATATATCCAAGGTTGAAAATAAATTCTCTTAGTATCGAGTATTCCATAATTTATCTAAACCATAGGACAAATTTTTTGAAACCCTAGAAGATTGGAACCCTAATAGAAACTTAGGATTTAAAAATTCTCAATAAATAAATAGTTTCACCAATAAAGGTGCATCACTAACTTAGGTTCACCAATACATTTTACTAAATTTAGATTAATGTATTAATTATCTCGAATTTTGATAAAATCATTAGAATATAACAAAATGTTGAAAATGTACTTTTAACAAGCAAAATAAACGTAAATAATTGAATTTTACAAGGTAAAAATGATTGAAAGAAGAATAAATATGAATTTTTAAGATAAACATAGATATTTATGTTTGAAGATTCACTGTGTTGACTGACAAAAGACTAAAACAAGAAAATAGGAATAAACTATGCAAAACCTAGAAATTGAAAATGAAGGATGAGGAAGGTTAGAACCATACAACTAGGGTCAAAATCATTTGCCAATTATGACCTAAATTGAATGGTTTTGACCTTTACATAAAAAGGAAAATTAGGGCTCAGTAATGTGTGATAACTAAAATTAGATTTGTATGTCCATATTTGACCTTTGGGAGTGTGCGAGAGACATGCAAATAGACTTTGAACAATTGAAACCCTAATAGGGCTTGCAATGATTGAAAACCTATAAATAAATAAGGGTGGAGTGTAATTGGGCTGATCTAAACCCAATCATGTGTAAATGGTTGAACGTTGCCTACATATCCATTACTTAAAAGAGGGAATTATATTGGCATGTTGTTGCCATTGATGTCAAAAGGGTGCATCTTGTGAAGGTGCATGGTGAGTGGTCATTAAGGTATATGACAAGGTGATTTTTTAGTTGTTATTGATTTCATTGAGGTTTTTTTTGCATCTTGTGAATCTTGATTGTCACAAAGAGTTATGATGGTTAAGTGAGCATTGAAGCATGGTTATGAGGCTCTAGGTCTACATGAGTTCATGATAGATTGTTGATCAAAAAGATATTATTATATTGATGTGAGAGTGTTTTCTAAAGAGTGTTCTTGTTTGATATTATTGAGGTAAGCATGTTTGAGTACTAGTTCTCGAGTACAAAGTGTCTTGAGAAGCCTAGTCTAGACCCTGTGAGAAGGTGTGCATAATGAAATTTGGTAGAGTAAGTGAGCACAAGGTTATGAGAGGTTTTTTGGAATTGTGTGATCATGTTAATAAAGTGTAGATACTCTTATAAGTGTTTCAAGGATAGTTTTCAAGTTTCAAGTACTTAAGAAACCTAGTCATAGCATGTAAAGTCCTTGTGAGAAGGTATGAGTATGGTGACTTGGTAAGATGGGTGCACAAAGGCATGAGAGGTTGTATGAGGTTTATTTAGCATGTGTACATGGTGGATAGTGCATGAAAAGAGTCATGAAGTTTATTTGTAAGGCCTAATGTGGTTTGTAAGTCAAGGTCTAAGAGAGCGCAGAGAGAGAGAGAGAGAGAGAGAGAATGGCAAAATGAGGTGTCATATCAGATTTCAAGGTGTTTTATCTCATGTAAGCATTGTAATAGGTGAGGTATGTTGTTTCAAGTTTTTTCATGCAGTTTGAGGTCATAGTTTGAAGGACAAGGTAAGAAAAGTTATTTTGAGGTCTCTTGAGTGTTCAAAACGAAGGTTTCTCAACTCGAGAAGGATTTTATTGTGCTCATTAGCTCATAAAATATTTGCATGGGAAAATAATATATTCATGGTAGATTGGGAAGGCTCCTAGCTCAAAATTTGAAGCATTAGTTTTTAGATTGAGGGGCTATGCCTTATGAATGATCGTAAAGAGTGGAAATTAGTTGAAATCCTCCTAGAACCCTAATAAAGACCTGATGTTAAAGATATTGCTCAAAATTTCTTAGGATGGATCGGTATTCTTAGGTAATATATTTTTTCTTATATTAGACTCTCCCAGGTACCTCCAAGTGGTATTGGTTAGAGAGAGGAGAGAGAAAATGTTAACTTACAAGCTTGTTTCTGAAGAAGTTGTAGAAGTCAAAAGTTTTATTAGACAAAATAAGCAAATGGATGGAGGAAGAAGGTAGAGACTCGTGTTTTATGTCCATAAAGGTTTATGGATAGGTTTTAGTCCTTAAGTGTGCTAAACTGGTCATCCAAGTTAGCCACTTGCTAATAGGCCTAAGGTGCAAACAGTGAAAAACCCAAGCAACAATGAGAAGATGATTAGGAATGTGTTATCATGAGAAAATGATGAAATCAAGTACATGGAGTTATTTTTTTGGACTGGTATGTCCTATTAATTTTTTGTATAAATCTTGGAAGTCAGGTATAGAGGTGAAAATGATGAAGCCAAAATGGCTTGTTTGGTTCAGTGAGGACTATGTGTAGTGAGGTCAACAAATTGGTTTGTAGGACCAATAGTTGCCACTAGACCATATGATTTTTATATTTGAAGATGGTATGGAGATGTCATAGGATCATCTAATTTCATATAAAGTCTTTAAAACTGGTCATACAGGTGTTGAAAGTCAATGTCACCATGACTATGCTTTAAGGTAAACTAACAGTTCTGAGTAAGCAAGTTACAGTGATGAGCTCGAGGCTCTATGACATGAGTTGTAATATTTAATGTATATGGTGTTGTTTTTTATGATTTTAAATTCATGTTCATAATTTTTTAAATATTGAAAGTTGATGTAAGAGGTTGAAAAGTTGAAGTTAAAATGGCTTGTATGGTTCATGCAAGACTATGTGAGATAAGGTTAAAAGATTGGTCTGCAAGACCAATGTTTGATATTAAATATTGTGATTTTTGTATGTAATATTATTCTAAAGATTACAAAGGATTGTGTGAATGTGTTTTTATTCATGATAAATCCCTATGTAGGTGTTGAAAGTCAAGTTCATCTTGACTAGTTTTTTAGGCTAGTTGGCAGTTCTGAGTGAGCAAGTTGCAGGAGTGTTTATGAGTCTTTCTTCCCTATGTGATAAAGTATAATGAACTTGGTGAAGTTTTTGAGGTATTTAAGGTTCTATTTATGTGATTTATTTTCATGTTTGTGTGGCTAAAAAATGTGTTATCTTCAGTTGTTCAAAATAGATCTTTTTGTGTGTGTGAAGACCTAATGTAAACAATACTAATGGTGTGCTTCAAGTGGTGGTTGGAGATAAAAAGTGTCATGGACCTAATATGAGCTTATTTATGGTATATTTTAGTGGTATATTAAGTGTTCCTACCATGTTTGGAGTTTGAAATTGATCCAAGGAGATCAAAGAGTAATGTGTACTAATGAAGGCCTAATTGAATTAGGTCTCCTTAAGGCCTAAAAGAAGTTTTGGTCTTTTAAGTTGTGTCTGACATATTTTAATGATTGATTAATTTATTAAATGGGTTATAAGACCTAAGGGTAATCCAAGCGTACAAGTGTGTGTGGTTGACCAAGAGGTGTGTGATCTAGAGGATTATATAAGAACAAGGCCTAATTGGCGAGTTAGAGAATTTTGAGAGTGCAAGCGACAAAAATAGCACATTGAATGGCTAAAGGAGGTATTTTAGAACATAATATGGGTGTAGATAAACTATCATGAAAGATATAATATGGGTATTATAAATTAATATCAAGGTCATATGACCTAATTTGTCTTGAAGAGACATAGTTGAGCGAAGAAGCCTCAAATGCAGTTTGAAAAAGATAGAAGAATTAGAAGAGCTAAAGAAGGTAATAATCATATGTTTTGTGAGAAATAAGTGTTTTTTAAGGTGATCAAAAGTTTTAGGTGGTTGAGTTGGTGCTGAGTCATCTAGGGGGTTAGTGCCTCCTTGCAAGTTGGTGCTTGTTAAAACCTAGTTTAGTAGGTGTTTGACAAGTTGGGGTTGGTGATCTATGTGGAGTTGGTGCTTCACTAAATATTGGTTTTTGTCTTATTAGACTATATTATATTTGTATATTTTAGTGGGTTTTCTTCCCCTTAAGGTTTTACCACATATATAATGTGTTATTTTATTTTATGATCTTGTATGGTTGCATATGTTGTGTTAGATGTTCATGTTTGAATGAATGGTTCATGTATGCTTAAGTGGAATTAAATAAATATTTTGAAGACACTAATTTACCCCCCCCCCCCATCTCAGTGGTTGTGATTCTAATAATTGGTATTAGAGTTTGGTCCTTTGAATCAGGCCTAATAGCCTAAAGGAGATCCTAGAAGCAAGGATGGCTAGTAGTCAAGTTCAAGGAGGTTTCTCTACCAGTAAAGCTCCATTCTTCAATGGGACTAATTATGCATTTTGGAGCATTAGAATGAGTACATATATAATTTAAATGGTACATTACATATGAATTTTTTTTTGGATGGATACACTTCACCCTTACACCACCAGCTGATGCAACATGCAAGAAGAAAAGTGAGAGCAATTCCAAGGCAATGAATGCCATTCTATGTGGCCTATCAGAGGCAGAGTTTGTGAAGGTGATGCACTGTGATTCAGCCAAAGTGATATGGAACAAGTTGAATACTATCTATGAAAGAGACACCAATGTAAAGATGGATAAATTACAAACTCACATAAGGCAGATTGAAAGTCTAAGTATGAAGGAAGATGAGAGCATTGCATCCTCCATGTTAAGGGTTGATGAAGTTGTCAATATCATTAGAGGATTGGGAGAAGTGAAAGAGTCTATAATTGTTCAAAAGGTATTGAGATCACTAACTCCTAAGTTTGATTCTAAGGTGTTTATAGTAGAAGAGATGCAAGATTCAGACAAGCTGGAAATGGATGGGCTTCATGGAATCTTAACTGCCTATGAGATGAGAACAAATGAAGGAAGACCTCTCAAGAAAGAAACAACACTCAAAGTTGAAAAGAAGTCAAAAGATAAGAAGGTCAATCCTAAGGTGTCAATCAAGTCTAAAAGGATCTTAAAGGATATTCAGTCTTGTGAGAGCATGGAGATCTAGGAATCTCCTAAGTTTGTGTTGTTTTAGTGCCCTATGGAAAGGGGTGACTCCATTAGGCTTCAAGGAGACACTCTTCAATTAGCAAAATCATGGTGGATGTTTGGTTTGAGGGGGAGTTATTCAAGTTGCTCATCATTTCTAAGTGTAGTTGTTGACAAGCATAGAAGAGATAAAGGGGGGAGTTACTATTTCTTCAGTTGATATCAAGAGTTTGGTAGCTTGGTAAGTAATCTTGAGTTTAGAGTTCATTTGAAGACTATGTTTGAGCTAGGAGGAGTTTGATAGCTCAGTTCTTTTTTAGTTTCTGAGAGTAGTTGCCAAAGAGGGAAAATGAGTGGTTCTCAAAGTTGAAGTGTGTATGACCCTTTGTCTTTAATGTCAAAAGGAGAGAAAGTTCAAAAAAGGAGATTGACCAGATTGGGGGAGATGAGAGTGATCGGATTAAAGAATATTTTCCCATCAATGACAAAGGGGGAATTTGTTGGCATGTTGTCATCATTGATGTCAAAAGGATACATCTTATGAAAGTGCATGGTGAGTGATCATTGATTTATATGACAAGGTGAGTTTGTAGTTATCATTGATGTCACTGAGATTTTCATTGATGTCATTGAGGTTGTTGTTGCATCTTGTGAGTCCTGATTGTCACAAACAGGTATGATGGTCAAGTGAGCTTTGAAGCAAGGTTATGAGGCACTAGGTTTGCATGAGGTCATGATAGAATGTTGATCAGAAATAGATTATTGTATTTGTGTGAGAGTGTTGTTTGAAGAGTGTTCTTTTTTTATATCATTGAGGTAAGCATGTTTGAGTACTAGTTCTTGAGTACAAGGTGTCTCGATAAGCCTAGTTTAGACCCTATGAGAAGGTGTGCATAGTGAAGTTTGGTGAAGTAAGTGGGAACAAGCTTGTGATAGGTTGTTTGGTATTGTGTGATCATGTAAGTAAAGTGTAGATACTTTTATAAGTTTTTCAAGGATAGTTGTCAGGTTTTAAGTGCTTAAGAAATATAATCATGGCACTAGTCATGGCATGTAAAGTCCTTGTGAGAAGGTATGAGTATGGTGACTTGGTAAGATGGATGTACAGAGGCATGAGAGTTTTTATTATGTTGATTAAGCATGTGTATGTGGTGGAGATTGCATGGAAAGAGGTATGAAGGTCATTTTTAAGGCTTAATGTGGTTTGCAGGTCAAGGTATAAGAGAGCAAAGAGAGAGAGAGAGAGAGAGAGAGAGAGAGAGAGAGAGAGAGAGAGAGAGAGAGAGAGAGAGAGAGAGAGAGAGAGAGAGAGAGAGAGAGAGAGAGAGAGAGAGAGGCCTAATGAGGGGTAATGATCAGATTTCAAGGTGTTTGAGATCATGTACAAAATTTCAGAAGTGAGGTATGTTTTTTCATGTAGTTTTAGGTCATAGTTTGAAGGACAAGGCATGAAAAGTTGTTTTAAGGTCTCTCGAGTGCTCAGAATGAAGGGTTCTCAGCCCGAGAAGGATTTTCTTGTGCTCATTAGCTCATAAAGTCTTTAAATGGGAACATAATATATTCATCATATATGGGTATGGGTCCTATATCAAAATTCTATGCATTAGTTTTTGGATTGAGGGGTTATGCCTTATAAATAATCGTTAAGAGTGGAAACAAGTTTAAACTCTCTTAGAACCCTAATAAAGACCTGATATTGAAGATGTTTATCAAAAGTGATTATGATGGATTAAAATGATCAGGTAAGATATTGGATCTTATATTATACTCTCTTAGGCACCTATAGGTGGTATTAGTTATAAAGAGGAGAGAGAAAATGTTGAGTTACAGGCTTATTTCTAAAGAAGTTATTGTAGAAGTCAAAAGTTGCATTAGACATAGTAAGCAAATGGATGGAGGAAGAAGGTAGAGCCTCATGTTTTATGCCCATGAATATTTATAGATAGGTTATAATCCTTGATTTTTCTAAACCAATCATCCAAGTTAGCCATTTGCTAACAGGCCTAATGGTGTAAATATTGAAAAATCTAGGCAGCTGCAAGAAGATGATTAGGAATATGTTATCATGATAGAATGGTGAAATCAAGTACATGGAGTTATTTTTTGGGATTGATATGTACTATTAATGATTTGTATAAATATTGGAAGTTAGGTATAGTGGTTAAAATGATGAAGCCAAAATGGTTTGTTTGGTTCAGTGAAGACTGTGTGTAGTGAGGTCAACAAATTGGTTTGTAAGACCAATAGTTGCCACTAGACCATATGATGTTTATATTTTAAGATGGTTTGGATATGTCATAGAATCATATAATTTCATAATAAGTCTTTTAAAGTGGTCATACAGATGTTGAAGGTCAATGTCACCATGAATGTGCTTTAAGGTAAATTGGCAATTCTGAGTAAGCAAGTTATAGTGATGAGTTTGAGGCTCTATGCCCTGATTTGTAGTATCTAATCCATATGGTGTTATTTTTTGTGACTTCAAAGTCTTGTTAATGATTTTATAAAGATTTTAATTTAGTGTAAGAGGTTGAAAAAACAAATTCAAAATGGCTTGTTTGGTTCATGCAAGACTGTGTGAGATAAGGTCAAATGATTAGTTTGCAAAACTAATGTTTGATATTAGATATTGTGATTTTTTTACATGAAATTTTTATAAAGATGAAAAATGCTAATGTGAATGTGTTTTTAATCATGAAAAATACTTGTTTAGGTTTTGAAATTCAAGTTCATCTTGACTAGTTTTTTAGGCTAGTTGGTAGTTTTGAGTGAGCAAGTTGTAGGAGTGTTTTTGAGTTTTTTTGCCCTATGTGATGAAGTCTAATACACTTGGTAAATTTTTTGAGATCTTATAAGTTCTATTTATGTGATTTATTTTCATGTTTATGTGGGTAAATAATGTGTTATCTTCATTTGTTCAAGACATACCTTTCTATGTGTGTGAAGGCCTAATATAAACAGTCCTAATGGTGTGCTTCAAGTGGTGGTTGGAGCTAAAAAGTGTCATGGACCTCAGATGAGCTTAGTGTAGGTCTATTTGAGTGGTATATGAATTTTTTATTCCATGTGTGTAGTTTTAAAGTGTTCTAAGGAGATCAAAGAGTAACGTGTACTAATGAAGACCTAATTGAATTAGGTCTCCTTAAGGCCTAAAAGAGGTTTTGGTATTTTAAGTTGTGGTTGACCTATTTTAATGAGTGATTCATGTATGAAACATGTTATAAGACTTATTTTAAGGGTAATACAAGTTTTCAAGTGTGTGTGTCTGGCCAAGAGGTGTGTGAGATAGCGGATTATATAAGAACAAGGCCTAATAGGCCTAATTGGTGAGTTAGAGAATTTTGAAAGTGCAAGTGAAGGATATATTGAAGGGATAAAGGAGGTCTTATAGACCATCATATGGGTTTATATAAACTATCATGAAGATATAATAGAGGTAATATATATGAATATTAAGGTCATATGACCTAATCTGTCTTGAAGAGACCTAGTTGAGTGAAAAAGCCTAGAAGGCAGTTTGAGAGGGATAGAAGAGTGAGAAGAGATAAAGAAGGTGATCATCATCTGTTATGTGAGCAATAAGGGATTTTTAAGGTGATCAAAAAATTTAGGTGGTTGAGTTGGTGTTGATTCATCTAGGGGGTTGGTGCCTCCTTGCATGTTGGTATTTGCTAAACCCTAGTTGAGTGGATGCTTGACTAGTTGGGATTGGTGCTCCATGTGGAGTTAGTGTTTCACTAAATATTAGTTTTTGTCTTATAGGATTGTAGTCCATTTGTAGAGATCAGTGATTTTTCTTCCCCTTGAAGGTTTCCCACATATATAATGTGTTATTTATTTCATGATCTTGTATGGTTGCATATGCTTTGTTAGATGTTCATGTTTGAATGAATGGTTCATGTATGCTAAAGTGGAATTGAATGAATTTTTTGAAGAAACTGATTCACCTCCCCCCATTGATTTTGCTTCCAACAACTTCAATCCTACATAGTTCTCCCACCTAGAGTGCTTTGTATAATTTCACTCCTTTGACTATATGAAGGCATCTAAAAATGGTTAGAATACTTGATTATGCTTTACTTTGGGCTGAGTAAAATATAGTTGTGACTTGGTTGAGGACTATTTTTAATGCTTAAAATCTAAATAGGGAAGCTTTTCTCAATGTTGAATAGTGTAAATGTGCCTCTGTATTGAAATTGCCTAGTGAAATAATGAGTAACTTGAATGTCTTTTTAATAGTAATCCAAAAGGAGAAATCACATGTTTGGAAACCTAAATAAATAGAAGAAAAAGTAAAGAAAGATATAATTTTAAAATATGATTATTAGAAAATAAGGGTAAAAAATGTCCCATAAGAGTCAGGACCATTTGCCACTCCTAACCCCAATTGGATGGTTTTGACCCTTAAGGAAACATGCCACTTGTTAGGTTTGGGTCCATACAAATAAATGCATAAGGGTGTGTTTAGTTGAGAGAACATTTATGTAGGTGATAATGACATATTATAAAGGAAAAGGTATTCATGTGCTTAAAATAAGTTAAGGTGTCAAAATAGGCTCAATTAAATGTACAAGTTAATTAAAGTGACAATGGGCAAAAAAATGATATAATCAAGTATTTGTGACCAAATTTAGTTGTCTAAACTTGCCAAACACACTTTTTTAGTGTTTTGCTATGAACTTACATTTATAAATTAATTGATTTAAGTTAATAATATTTAATAAATACAAATAAGCATTTTTTTACCAATCAATCTTTAAGCATTTTCAATGAATATAAAAATGTATTAACAATGTAATTCTTAATCATATTTAAAAAAATAATAATAATGTTGAAAGGTTGTTGGTTGATTGGTGAAGATGTTTGCTTCATAAAGAGCCTCCAAGGTATCAATTCTTATAGAATGCAAAACACTGAAACTATAAGGGATGAGGCTGAGTTCAATCCTTAGGAGAATTTGATAGAATTGAACCCCTGAGTCCTTAATAGAATTGAACCTCTCAGTGCTTAACGCTTAACAAAAAACTTGATCAATTAAAAAACAAGGGCATAGAGCACCAAGTCCCTACAGGAAGGGTTGTTTTTGTTAAATTTGCTCTTCAAATTTTTAGACATTATTTCACAAAACTTTTAGATTTCAATATGGTTGATTTCAAAAAATGTCTACTATAGTTTTGATCAGGCACGGGGTATCTAAACTTGGGCATTTTGACTATTGTTTCCAAAGCATGTCAAATGAAAAATGAGCATTCTATCAACATAGTGACAGGAAGATATTAGTTAGATATTGTTTTTAAAGCATGTTTAAGGGATAGTTCATCAATCAGTCCAAATTTTTGTTTCCAAGAACTTGTATTTCAATTTTTCAGGCATTGTTTTATAGAATTTTAAGATTTCAATTTGGTTAATTTCAATAAATGTCTACTATGCTTATGATCAAATACAAGGTATATAAACTTAACATCTTGTCTATTGTTTCCAAATTATGTCAAATGATAGACACTTAAAAGAAAAATACTTTCTCTTACCTAGAGAGAAAAATACTTTCTTTGTTGTCATTTTTTGTTATTATGCTACAAATCTACAATGGCGTGGAAAACATTATAGGAAAATCTTAATATTGGAATAGATTTTCAAAAGGAAAGAGCTTAGGTTCCTAGATTCTGGATTCATAGTATTAAAAAAACAAATTCTGACATTTCAGGTACTATATGTGTTAAAAAAATTGCTAACTATTAATAAAACTCAAGTTAACTACAACGGATAAAAATATATAATGCTACCAACATCCTTCCATTAGCTGAAAGCTAAATAGTTTTATTATTAAGGTATAATAAGTGGCATTAAAATTTAAACCTAATTGATTGCCTGCAAAAAAAAGTCTTTTATTTAAATTTAATTAGATTGAAATCCCATTATAAAATGCATAATCAATAACACCATTGCCTACAAAGCCAACATATGAGATTGTAAAACACATAACCAAGAACCAGCCAAATCTTAAAGCATTCCTACCTGCATATTGTATCAGTCACAAAATAAATAATAATGCATTCAAAAAAGTATGTTGTTATTTGTAAAACATGTCCCATTTTCAGTCTAAAAATAGGGAACCACTTTTGCTTTGGAGTTTGGTCTTATGCCTTTCAGGGATTCATTGTGGTTGTTCATTCAAATCAACCTTCTTGGCAATTCACTAAATGATTAAGTTCCAAGTGATTGAATGGGTTTAGTTTAATGTCTTTGTATTTATTCAATTTAGTCCAATCTTTCATTTAGAAATACATTCATTAAATATCTAAATTTATATAAGTTTATTAAGTCTTAGTCTACTTGTGTTTTGAGACACATGTTTCAACTTTATTTCAGACTATTTCACCTTAAGTTTATGCAAATTATTTGACTTTTTCATAAGTTTATTGTTTCTTTTCTTGCAATTCGATACATTTCTGCTTCAATTTCAATATGAATGACTAAATATTTATAAGGTTTCACTTTTTGACTTAGTCACTTTGCATGCAAATGGATGAAATCCCCTTTTATATCAAGTGGCTAACTTTGTCCAGGTTTCTATTTTATACTTAGTCATTCCTTCAACCTTGCATTTAGTTGTTGGAATTTAAAATCGTAGTTGTTGGTTTTAAAACTTAAGTTGATAACTATGTTTTGCATGTGTTTGTTCATAGGTTGACCTTCAAATTTTGTGTTTGGCAATGTGAAATTACTGAAGTCTTTCTCATTGAGAAATTTGTCAAAGGTTTGTTAGAAGTTCCGTGCATAGTTTCAACTATAAAATTTTTGAAGACTTTGTGAAGATGGTTCAAGTATTGGATATTCAAAATTTGTGAAGTTGGAACTTGTGCAAGCGAATAGTCAGAGGATTTGCGAGGAATTTTCCTTTTCTAGAATTGCCAAAGTCTTTTACTCTTCGGAGAAAATGTCGAGAAGTAGTCGAAACAATTATTTCAAATAAAAGTTCTGAAGACTACAAAGAAGTGTTTGAAACTCCAGGCCTTTGACAAAAGTGTTGAGACTTTGTCAAAAGTTTTGTTTACAAAAAATTTTGAACAAATATTCCAAACTAAACTTGCAACAACACAAATCTTGAAGATAAAGTTTCACAAAAAGGTGAAGGTTCTTCCATGCATCAAAATCTCAATACCACATGGTGACTTTTCACAGCTCTCGGTAGCTCCAACTTGCCCAAAAAGGACTTTCAACACTTAGTTGATTTCACAAAAGTTGCCTAGAGCCACATGTCACTTTTTTGCTTCTTTAAAAGACTTAGTTGATTTTGTAGGATGACTCCCAACACCACATGTCAATCTCCCAATGATCCCAAGCCCATTTGAAATGCATATTGACACTTTGTCAATCTTCTTTAAAGTTTCCTGATGGGGTAATGATGTCATCAAATCTCTGGGCTAGTAAGCTAGTAGGATGATGCCATGTGGAATAATCCCACAACCCCACTATCATGCAGATTTATATACATGTGTAAATCCTCTGGGCTAGTGGGTTAGTGGGATGATACCACATGGCACAATTTCATTGCCCTGCTCTCTTAGATATTTTTGTATAGGCTAGGAATGATGGCAAATCCCTAGGCTAGCAGGTAAGAGGAATGGCACCACATGATGCAATCCTTTAGCCTCACAAAGGCTAGTACAAGTAAAATAACCATATGCATAGTGGGTAAGCAGGATGACACCACATGGAAAAATCCTACTTCATCACATGATGAATAGTCCAAGCAAGTAGTTAGAGTGATGAAAAAGTGAGAAACATTGAGATGAAGATGCGTGGTAATGACAAGGTCAGAAAGTTAAGAGGTTGATAGAATGAAAAGAGGTCATGTAGCCATAAGAAGGGTCAAAGCGAGCAAAAAAGAAGGAAGTTTGGGAGCACCGATGGAATGCCAAGTGTTAATTGGAGCCCTTAGAAGTAGAACTAACTATGACATAGGGGAAAAACATAAGGAAAGCAAGAAAGAGACAAGTGGAAAGAAACCCATCAGAATGAAGGATGCATTTATTGTGTAACAAACAAAGCACAAAAATAAAATTGGCAACCTGTGTAGCCATCAAGACTAGCAAAGGTTGAGAATAAACCAAGTGTGCAATTTGATTCATAGAATTAGATCATTACCCAACTAAATTATGAATGAAGTGTGGATAATCAACTTGAACTATGCACGAGGATCAAACATGGAGCATAAAATTCAAAAAAAAAAATGATTGGAGAGACATGAAACTAACTACACAAAATGTCGACAATGATGATCTCAATGAATCCCAACTGAATTCCTCATTGGCATTCATTCATGATTTTATCCAGCATGGTCTCTGATATTTTCATGATGACATTAAATGGAGCTCAATCCCAAAAAGTTCCAAGTGGGACAACCATATCAAAGATTCTTGCAACTACCTCATTAGGAAGTGAATTTGAATTTACATTTTAACTCCATAGGCTTGTGTGCTTATTTAAGGGCAACTCTTGTTCATAGTAAGGGTTGGCTCTTTATGGATTGTGAAAGGAGACATATAGAACTAGACCCTTTTCCTTTGCTTTCTAGGATAATCTCTTCTCTTTTGTTGTTTTAGCTTGTTGTTGCATAACTATTTTCTGAGTCTAAAGATTGTATGAGTTTTAAGATATTGTTAATCAAAGGAAAAATCCTAATAATTGGAAGACTGTTAAGATTGCTTAGTCATTTATTACACATTTTTTATGGTAGTAATGTACTTTCTCCTTATAGTCACTCTCCCTCCTAGACTCTTGCACCGTATTCAGTTGGAGTTGTGCTAAGTCTGGCTCAACTGGATATTGGTTTAAATGAAAATCCACTTAGTTAAATAACTTCAATTTCATTGATGTTTACAATAGGCATTTTATCTCTTTTTTCCTTGATTTTTCACTCTTTATTTATTATTATTTTAATCTAGAAATTTAACAATATGAATCTAACTATTTATCTTGATTACTTTGATGAATCCATCTTAGAAAGTTTATCATAGTTGTTGCATTATTGCACTCATAGACATGAAAACTAATGAGAAGAGTCAGCTTGTGAAAGGAACTAACTCCTAGAAGCATGACCTCTGTTGAATACCTTGGTGAGACTTATTTCTTTTGATCCAAATCGTTTCAACATGCCCCTTACATAGAATAGTTCATATCAGCCAACTAAGTGAAGACCAACATATCAAGACCTGGTTACCAAGAGCTTAGGGAGACTTGCTCACATAAGTTTCCTTTTAGGAGAGGGAGGGATTAAAAATCCCTACATAATTGTTGGCTGCATGTCAAAACCTGCATCAACATGTTATGGCACTAGAAGGAGGGCCTGCATGGTGTATTTTAGACTTATTTTGTATTTTTGAGGAGTTGCCTAGTTGTTTTCCAAGTTCTCATAGTGGAAAACTTTTTATCTGAGTCTTCCAATGGCTTTATCTTGGCTAGGAAGTTGTAGCTATCATGTGGCCACTCATGACCTTTCCATGACTTTCCCAAGAGCCCCCACAAGTTTTGTGCAAAGTGTATCCATGGTGGGAGTTCAACTGCTGAGGAACACATTCAAGGTTTTAAAGAAGCCCTTATCCAAAATTAGATTCAGTATGAGGATGTGGCTTGTCACCTATTCCCCATTTTGATAGATCAAGCTGCTTATTTTGATTACCTTAGTCTACCAAAAGGGTGCATCACAACATGGGCCATCTTTGAGAGCTTATTCCTTAACTGTTTTAGTGTGCATATTGACCTTTTCATCTTGTTCTGCCAATTTGCCATAGTTTATAAAGGGCCTAATGATCCAACTTGTGTATCCAACCATAGATTTCATAAAATGTACACTAAGCAAAAGGATCCCTTCCTATAAATAAGGGATGCAGTAATCAAGCTATATCTCCAAGCCTTAAATCCTCTCGCTTCTAGGTTCATTAAGATGAACCCCTCTGCTCTCATCTCATTAACATCAATCTACTAAAAGGCTATTAATATAGAGCAAAAACTAATGACTCAGGGTTATTCTATCCAAAATCCTTTAGGTAACATGCCTACAAGTCAACCCATGGACCAATATGCACCTTAAAACAAAGAATTGCCCCAAGCCTTTCTCTAACCAAACATACTAATGACAAATGAGAGTCATGCTTGGTTATTTAATGCATATGACTCAGTTAATTTTTTGTGCAATCAACATGCCACTTCTTATAATTTTAGTGATTTTGTGTCTTTTGATGTTGTTACTAATCAAATACCATTTATTGTAAGAGATAATTAGGAGGCAATGCACAATTCGAGCTATGAAGTTGCATACCCTAATGCACCATTTGGAGTCTATAAATCTAGCTTCATTGCTAATGCAGAACTAATCATGCATGTTAAGGGCATCCCATCTCACAAGCCTGATCCATTATTTGGAGGATACAATAGTAATGAGGATGACTAAAGATGAGGAAGCAACCATTGTAGAAAGTAGTCTAGTGGAAAAAAATCAAATTGATAAGGAACTACTCACCCAGAATGAATAATCTGACATCTTTTGCAATTAGCTAGAAGAACAATCAAAGGAGTTGGATCCATTAGACAAGGAAGATGAATCCTATGCACCTAAATCATTATTGTTTAATACTTCCACTAATTCGCTTGACAAGCTAATCCAAGAGGGTCAACAACCTAGTGACAATAGTTTGTCTTCCCCTTTGTCATTTGAAGAGGATGAAACATAAGAAGCACGTAGAGTTGAGTTAAGTTACTTACATCGAGGAAACAACTAAGAAGAAATGGGTTGTTCCTTTGAGGAGAATGAGCTAGAAGAATTATAGATTGGTGATCTCTCTCCTCAGTTCAGCCTCACCTCCAAAGCAATTGATATCACTCAAATGCCTCTCTCAATAATAGAGGTAATGAAAATGGGAAGTCCTAAACATAGTGGACTGAATGAAGAAGTCATGCCAATGGAGGATCAAGCCAAGAATGACCTTATTCGGCCCAAATCTCCACATACTTTGACCACTGATGAAAAATTTAGAAGGTCTCTACTATGGGAAGAATCTAAAACACTCCCATGCCTTTCGGATGCCAAAGACAAAAAAGGGGTTGCTATGCAAGCATCCATTTGCATAAAAAAATAGCCTATAAGTCACTCTTCTATTGGTTGCCATCAAAAACATGCCATGTTTAGGATAGATCTCCCAATCAGTCTCATATGTATGAGTACTCAACCCTATCCCTCATTGCAATATAATGTAGGGGTTGAGGTATTTTCTTCAACCTATCCCTCATACTTTCTACAATCTAGGTGCAAATATGATGCAAATGTTAGTTTTTTAAAGTTACGTGAGAAGTACATTGACAATTCTTTATGGGATAGTGTTTTCCATCATAGAGGGAAACATATAAGAAAATAGATGTGCCTTCTACCCTTCTCAAAATCCTGTGAAATCAAGTGTCTGACAGGTTCAAGCATGCACTTGCTTGAACATTTCTTGTGAATGTTTTTTCTTGTTCTTCCCTATTTTGTTTTCTTGTTCTTTACTTCTTTTGCCTTGTTGTTGGTTAAGCTTGGGTTTGCTTTGTTTGTTTTTAATTTTTTTCCCTCTTTATTGGGTTTCCCCCAACTATTTTTGCATTGTGGTCCCCTTGTTAATCATAGGAATGAAGTGGCAAGTTGTTGTAAAGATAACGAAAATGGCACTCAGAGAGCCTAATTGTAAATTTTACTTGAAAATTTGATGTGAAACTATTGTTATTGCTTTGTTCATTTCCAAAATTTTAAAGGTCAATGATTTGTAATAAGACTTGTGAATTTTAGAACAACTATCTTCTTGTTTGGAGCCATCTAATGCACTTATGAAATATCTAAAAAAAATGCAACATAGCTTTAATTATGGTTTGTATTGAGTTGTCAAGGGCTTGTTTATTTCCTTTTACTCGTGGCTTGGTCCCCAACCTTTTATGGATGAATTGCAAAATCTTCCTTCAAAAGAATTGAGTTAAAATGTAAAATCTAGAATTCTCCTTAAAAGGGTGATCTTGGCAACCTCCACCATAGGTTTTCTAGCCTAGTTAGTAGTGGAGCAAGGCCTTTGGAAGGGACTAGAGGTATCTCTATTGAGGCTATAAATTCTTGGCTGGCAGTAAAGCAAAGCCCAAACCACTTCCCCCCAAGCTATATTACAAAATCTTTTTCTTTCAACAGTTATGACATTATGCAAATCTGAATTACTATGTGTGAATACAAACAAAAGGAATAAATCACTTGATCATGCACATATATGGTTTTGACAAGATTATAGCTTAGTATGTCACTTGTTCTTACCTATTATATTCTGGTTTGCTCTAAGTAATTGCTTGTATCTAATGCTTCTTCTACTTGTGAAATCAAAGATTGTGGGTTCTTGAAATACTTGGGAGTATTTCCCACGAGGATTTGCTATTTATTATTGCTTGCACAACATGCCCCATTTTTAGTTTAAAAATGGGGACCCTCTTTTAATTTGGAGTCTGGTCTTATTCCTTCCATGAAGTCATTATGGTTGTTAATTCAAATTAACCTTCTTGGTAATTCACTAAATGATTAAGTTATAAGTGATTGAATGGGTTTATTTTAATGTCTTTGTATTTCTTTAATTCAATCCAAGCGTTCATTTAGAAATGCATTCATTTAATATCTCAATTTGCATAAGTCTACTAAGTCTTAGTTTATTTGTGTTTTGAGACACATGTTTCAACGTTCTTTCAAACTATTTCACTTTAAGTTTATGCAAATTATCTGACTTTTTCAAAGTTTTATTATTTATTTTCTTGGAAAATTTGATCGATTTATGCTTCAATTTCAATATGAATGACTAATTATTTATAAGGTTTCACTTTTTGACTAGTCACTTTTCATGCAAATGGATGAAATCCCCTTTTAAATCAAACAAGTGGCTAACTTTGTGCATGGTTCTATTTTATACTTAGTCATTCCTTCAACCTAAGTCGCTAATTGTGTATCACATGTTTTGTTCATAGGTTGGCCTTCAAACTTTGTATTCAGCAAAGTGAAATTACCGAAGTCTTTCTCATCGAGAAAATTGTTAAAGGTTTGTTGAAACTTCCATGCGCATGTTCAACTACAAAAAATCTTTAGACTTCACAAGGATGGTTCAAGTATTGGATCTTCGTAACTTGTGAATTCAAAACTTGTGCAAGCGAGCATTCAAAGGATTTGTGTGAAATTAACCTTCGTTGGAATTACCGAAGTCTTTTACTCTTAAGAGAAAATGTCGAAAAGTAATCAAAATAATTGGTTTGAACAAAAGTTCCTAAGACTACATAGAAGTGTTTGAAGCTACAGATCTTCAACAAAAGTGTTGAGACTTTGTCAAAAGTTTTGTTTACAAAAAATTCCAAACAAATATCCTGAATTAAACTTGTGACAACATAAATATCAAAGGCAAAGTTTCACGAAGAGGCGAAGGGTATTCCACGTGTCAAAATCTCGATGCGACATGGTGATTTTCTACAGCTCCAACTCACCCAAAAAGGAATTTTGGCACTTAATCGATTTCATAAAAGTTGCCTGGAGCCGTGTGTCACTTTTTCATTGCTTCAAAGGACTTAATTGATTCTAAAGGATGACTATCAATGCCAGGTATCGATCTCCTGGTGGTCCTGAGCCTAGTTGACCTATCGACACTTCATCAATCTTCTTCAAAGTTTTTTGGTGGGGCAATGACATCATCAAAGCTTCGAGTTAGTGGGTTAGTGTGATGATGACACATAGTATAATCTCGCTACCCCACTGTCCTGGATATTTTTGTACCTATGTAATTCCTTCAAGTTAGTGAGTTAGCAAGATGATGTCACATTGCATAATCTCAATGCCCCACTCTCCTAGATACTTTTGTATAGGCTAAGAACGATGTCAAAGCCCTAGGATAGGGGGTAAGTAGGATGACACCATGTGACATAATCTGTAACCCCACAACCTTGTAATGGTTGTTACAAGCAAAATAGGCATCTGTATAATATGTAAGCAAGATGATGCCACATGGTGAATTCTCATTTCACTATAAGATGAATAGTCCAGAAAAGTGGTTAGAGTGACAAAAAAAAGAGAAGCACAAAGATGAATATGTGTGGTAATGGCAAGGTCAGAAAGTTAAGAGCTTGGGAGAATGAAAACAAGCCACGTGGCCATAAGAAGGGCTAAAGCAAGCAAAGAAGAAGGAAGGCTAGGAACACTGATAGACTATTAAGTGTCAATTGGGGCATGTAGAAGCAGAACCAACAATGCCACAGGGGCAAAGCAAAAGGAAAATGAGGAGCCAAGTGGTAGGAAACTTGTTAGAATGAAAGACATGTTGGATGCATAGCCAACAAAGCATAAGCATAAAATTGATGGTCCATCTAGCCATCAATACCACCAAAGGCCGAGAATGAATCACACACATAATTTGATTCATATAATCAGATCATTGCCTAATTGAATAATGAATGAGACATGAATAATCAACTTGATCTACACATGAGGATCAAACATGGAGCATAAAAGACAAAAATATTTGCCTTAGAGAGACATGGTCCTAACTACACAAAATGTCGGCAATTGATGATCTCAATGAATCCCAACTGAATTCCTCATTGAAATTCATTTGTGATTTGATCTAGCATGGTCCCTACTATTTTCATGATGATATTGAATGGAGCTCAATCCCAACAAGTTCCAAGTGGGGTAGCCATGTCAAAGATTCCTGCAACTACCTCATTAGGAAGTGAATTTACGTTTGAATTCCATATGCCTACATGCCTATTTAAGGGCAACTCTTATTCATAATAAGTGCCGACTCTTTGTGGATTGTGAAAGGAGACATATAAAACCATACATTTTTCCTTTGCTTTCTAGTATAATCTCTTCCTTTCTCTTATTTTAGCTTGTTGTGGCATAACTATTTCCTAAGTCTGAAGATTGTATGAGTTTCAAGATATTGTTAATCAAAGGAAAACTCTTCATAATTGGAAGACTATTAAGATTGTTTAGTCATTTCTTGTGCATTTTTATGGTAGTAATGTAGTTTCTCCTTATAGTCACTCTTCCTCCCAAACTCTTGCACCATATTCAGTTGGAGTTGTGCCAAGTCTAGCTCAACTGGATATTGATTTAAATGGGAATTCATTAATTTAGATAACTTCAGTTTCATTGATGTTTAAAACATGTGTTTTATCTCTTTTCCCTTAATATTTTACTCTTTCTTTATGATCAATTTAATCTAGAAATATAGCAATTTGAATCTAACTATTTATCTTGATTTCTTTAATGAATCCATCTCAGAAAGATTACCATAGTTGTTGCATTGTTACATTCGTGGACATGATAAACTAATGAGAAGAGTCAGCTTGTGAAAGGAACTAACTCCTGGAAGCATGACCTTTGTTGAATACCTTAGTGAGAGTTATTTCTTTTGATTCAAATCATTCAAACATGCCCCTTACAAGGAATAATTCACATCAATCAACTAAGTGAAGACTAGTATACCAAGACTTGGTAACCAAGACCTTGGGGAGACTTGTTCACATGAGTTTCCTTTCAGGAGAGGGAGGGATCAACAACCCCTGCCTAATTATTTGTTGTGTGTCAAAACCCGCATCAACAATGTGCATGTTTAATTTTTTAATAGAGGAAGTGTGTCAAAATAACAAATATGAAAGCAAAGCCAGTACAAATAAGATGTATTATACAAAAAAATCTTTTTCTTTGTAGGTAGGTAAAAGGATGTCTCCATTTAATGAAATTGGATTCGGTAACTCCTTGCCTTTGGTACACTTTGTCAAATAAAAGACAATAAAAATCATATTAGTGAGTTATTTTAGTTTTAAGCAAAGCTTGAAGCATGAATGTCTCACCAATGCATGCATCATGTTCTACAATGTACATAATATCTCCATTGCATTTGCAATCAAATCCACCCCAATTGTTCCTGCATGTACAATCACTACATTGACAAGTTCTTTCTTTGCATTCATCAATATTTGAAACAAAAAAGAAAAAAGAAGATCCAATACACCGCTATAAATAAGACTAAATTAGAAAATCAATAATTACAATAGGACACCACATAATATCAATCTAAAATAAGTTCTTCAGTTAACTATGTGACATTCTCAATGGTATGCTAATGTTATTTCTATCCATTTGCAGTGGGGGTGAGCTTGATAACTAGTTATTACAGTGTTAAAAGTTGATCGCAATGTGAGAGGATTTTTATGGCATGCTTGTTTTGTGATGTTCTAGTCACGACATGTTTTCTGTGTGATGTGTTAATTAGGAACTTACTAACAAAAAAAACTATATGCAACTTTAATTCTCATTACAAAATAGATTTTGCACATACTAAACCCTAAAAATTAAGTTCTTTCCAGTCATTTTGGATGGTACCAAGGGAAAAAAATTGTTAAAAAAAGGAAAATTATTGTAAACCAGTAGAGCATGTAGTAACGCTGTCGATTCTGTGCAACATATCTCCAAGCTTCATATTGTAGCTTAATTACCTGCTCTTCTTAATTTCTTTATAGTTTTGTGAAGTTTGCACAAATTATTCAATGAAAGATCAACTCTTGTTGTCGTTTTAAGTGCTTACATTATATCTAATCCTTTATTTAGGCAAAGCATAGTTTATCTCAACGTATAGGTACTTAGTATAGCTATATAGGACATAATATGTTAGACAGAAGTTCTTTCATGAAAAATTCCACATCAATCTAGTACTATTCCCATAAATAAGGCTGCACATAAACAAGACCTAAAATTGACTCGATGTTTTTTTCATCGCTACGAGATTCGTAATGTAAAAACTTAATAAAAACCTAAAAGGACACGAAACTAGCTTTATTCCGGCACTGATGAGATTACCCTATCTGTTTGATGACAATTCCACATAAATAAATGCTCACCAACACCAAATACACAAGAATAAAACAGTGCTAGAGATTTATATTTTTGATTTACTATCAAGAATACATATCAACTTACCTAAAAACTGATTTTGCATGGTGGAAAAGGAATTGAAATAACTTGAAATTTCATCCTTGATGGTACCCTTGTGCGTGGCCTCATGAAACTTGGAATCCATAGTGATGCAATTGAGATTTTTAATATTCTGATGCAAGGATTAAAGACATCTCATGTGAAACATATAAGAAGCAAATTCTGCCCTGTTTTCCACATAAATCATTATTGATTGAAAAATCAAATTAATAATAATAATTAAAAAAAAGCCCTATAATTGTTATGAACTAACCTCGGAGACAATATTGGATCTCATGTTGCCAATCTAGATTTTCGATTTGCCTCTTCCTCGATAAGAATTAATTTAAATATAATCAACTCATATGAATTTGTTTGGAACTACATTTAGATTTTAAATTCACAGTTTGTTTAAAAAAACACTGTGCCTATACCTTGTAGTTCTAGAAATGCATGAAACTCTGAAATCATTAACAGTTTGACTGTCTTAAAAATACCATGTAGCCATTATAGTGGATATAATACTCTTCTATTTCAAGCTTTTCAAATTCTCTAGAGATACGCTGCAAAACTTGAGACAAGAGAATTAGATCAACATTAATGCATTAATGACTTCATATGCGAGACAAGATATATGTAGTTATTTTGATAAAAAAAAGATGCCCCATATTGCTTTGTTGTGAAGTACTAATAGACTTAAATGAAGATATACGAACAAATACAAGACTAAATGAACTTAATAGACTTAAATGAAGATATACAAACAAATACAAGAATAAATAAACCCCTCTACAAACCCATCCTCCATCTGTCATATGATTAATACCCAATATCAATTAAAGTGAAACGACACAGAATATAATTTTTTAAAACCAAACAATATCTACCAAATATTATTATTTTAAAAAACCTACTATTTCATTTTATAAAGGGCTTAATATTTTTATTATATAATAATTAATAAAATCTGATTGACGAACAAATTTAAATATAATTCGAAGATAAAATGAAATGGTTCTTAAAATTTCTCTCCAAGACTAATAAAATAACAAATTTTTAATATCGCTGATATTACAATCTTTAATATGATAATACACGTGTGATATTATAAAAGTAACCCGTTACTACTATTACGTACAATTCACTTGCCCGTATGCACTAAGACGACAACTAATCCAATATAACCTGACCTGGCAGGTACTAGTAAAATAAATTACAATATAAACTAGAGATTAGCAAGCTACTCAGTCACCTAATGCAATTCATGATACTGATACAACCATAAAAATTCAGAAACTAGCCGCCACACATGTTTGAGGGTGCCAACAATATACAAAGTACACACTGTTCTGGGCTCATCTAGAAAAACGTGTAGGTTTTTTAACGTGGGCATATTGCAATTACATAAGCTCTGGTTGCAAGTAAATAATAGCAGAGATTCTATCTTCATTTGCAGGTTTTAAAGACACCCTAGTCAAGTAATAATAGCAGAGATTCTATCTTCATTTGCAGGTTTTAAAGACATCCTAGCCAAGTAAAGAATAGCAGAGATTCTATCTTCATTTGCAGGTTTTAAAGATACCCTGGTTCTTATTACTGATTTTTCTATTCATGTTACTTTCCCTTGAAATTGCCTCTCTTTGTATCGATTTGCAGGGCTACTTTCAATTCTCCGCTCATTAATTTGTGGGATTACTTTGAATTTTGTCTAGATATAGATTTATGATATACCCATCAAGGATTTCATGATTTTGGAGAAAAATTCAGAGATGATACTATTAACTTGGTAAGTAAGCCTACAGCGAGCAATCTGGTGTACTATTATTGTTAAACATAGTTTTAAATAACTTGTTATAACAAGCTTATTATAGTTACATATGCACTGAACAAGAGCTGAGGTCTAAGCGAAGCTGTAAGAATTTGGGACCTAACACCAAGCTGCCCTGGTTTGAGTCACAAAGGCTGACTCCCCAGTAGTGGCCTCCTCCAAGGTACGCTTAACAATTTAAAAAAATAAAATAAATTGCACTGAACAAGCTGATCATATATTCTGAATTGGATTCATATGTTTTGAAGTTTTACAAGGTGAGAATTGTGTTTTTCTTCTTTTTAGGACATCCATTTTACTCTTTTTAATTTCTGTTAACTAACTGTTGCTTATGGTGGGTTAATTTTTTTATGTCGTATATTTGGAATGCCTATTCTGTGCATTTGAGTCCAATGATTAGGTCAAATTGAACCATTAATTGTGTGGATGTGGGCTGCCCTGCCAATACACTTTATAACAGTGTTATACGGGGACGCGCTCCCTAGATTTTGGTGACAGCCCTGACGTTTTGGGGACAGGGGACTTAATTTTTTATTGTTAAATTTTAAATTTTTTCTAATGCTTTTATTTTAAAATAGAATCCACTCCCACAAAAGAAAATAGCTGTTATTTTTACAAAAATATTGAACCCTAATCCCCAAAGATCACTTAAAAAAAATTTTAAATAAAGTTTAACCTCCTAAATTTCGTTGAATAAAGTTAAAAAATAAAATATTTAAATATTAATTTCTATATTATTTTAATAACCGCCTCCCTGCCATCTCCAAAATTTGGGATTTTTTTTTCCAGTCCCAGAAATCCTGCCTCCCCATCTCCCTGTTGTCGTCTTTGAGACTCAGGTAACTATGCTTTACAATCTTTGATATACACAATATTTTTCTTTAGGTAAGAAGCCAGTCATCTCTGTCATATCGTCATCCATCAACTCCTCTGCTACATCCACAAGCCACATTAACACAGAGACAACAGGGTAACTTGAACCTGGGTCATCATTGCCCTGAGTATCCCATCTGAGACAGCAGATTAACTTGAACCTGGGCCATCATTGCCCCGACTGCCCCATCTTACCACTAGACCACAGCCCTTCAGTTTGGAGTGGTTGATTTAATTGGCTACACCTTTTTTTTTAGAGCACAAAACGGTCTAACTTTGATGGCATGTTATGTCAGAGTGATGAAATTGCTGACACTAATCCCCGGCTGTGTCTGCCTGCTTGTCCATTGATTCAGTAATTTTAATTTGTAGGTTGGCCTGTGTCTTGAAAGCCTGTCTACCATATCAATTTACAAACTGAACAAAATCTATTGTTGAAATCGTTACTCATTGCTCTGCTAGTGCTACACTTCCATTAGGTTTCCTAATATATTTATTCTATAGCTGATTATTTTTTCAGCTAACCGTTTTTGGCTAGAATTGAATTATGTAATCCTATTCAGTATTTTATTTCTTGGCCCTTTTGATTTCATCCTTTTCAATCCCTAAATTTTGGATGCACTTTCTTGTTAATTGGCAGCATTACTATGATTTAATTTAGAGTACGCCCACTGTCTCTGAATTATTACTATTATATTAGGTCCTGAATTGAACTCAACCTGTTGTAGAAAACCCTCGTTACTAGATGTTGAACTACATATTCCCTCAGGTTTCCTAGTATCTTCATTCTATAGCTGATTGGTACCCATATTTGGATATGATCAACTCATGTGAATATATTGAGGAAATTGCTTCCTTGCTCTTATTGATTTCATCCTTTCCATTTCCTTTAATTTGGATGCATACACACTTTCTCATTGATTGATTGTGTTTTCTGCATTTTCTGCTGTAATTGGAGTGTGTGATGGTCTCTTAACTTTTTTAGTATTTTGCAGTGCAGGTCACATCAAACACTTAATTGCTGTCTAGTTAAAATGGAACTTGTTATTGAGGATTCACCCTCGGAGGACATCAATGATTTACTGCAGCAATTAGGGGCAGATAATGCAAGGCATGTGCTTCAATATTTGGAGACACCTGCTGATCTTGTTCGCTTTGCTGCTGTCTCGCGGTTTTGGAGGCACTTTGGTATGTTGTATGAGTATTTGTAGTTTTTTAGCAATGATACAGTAGGTGTCCCGAAAGAATGCGACCCATAAAGTACGACAGTTTCCTTGTTTTTTGTTGCTCTTATACAAATTTATCTGGATACAGATGAATATGGGGAGTCTAGATCACTTTGACCAAGTCACATAGCACAACTTCTGTGAACCTAGGACTGATAGAGCAAAAGGTAGAGCAGGCATAGGCAATCAGAGAGAATATATGGATTTGTTTTAACTTTTATATGTTTATACCTTAAAATATATGTTGCTAGAAAACAGAAATGGAAACAGGTCCAAAATGCGGAAACATGGATTTTCAAATACCCTTGGGTAGGAAACATCATGGAAATGTCCATACAATACATTATAAAAAAATATAAATTTATATAAAACCAATGCATAAAACTCATTTTTATTCTATAAAAGATAAAATACTTAAAATATAAAAATTTAAATTTATATAAAATCAATGCATAATACTCATTTTTAGTCTATAAAAGATAAAATACTTAACATATAGTATTCATGAAAGTTCAAAACATTCAACATGCTTAAATTTTCACATGTTCATGAATCATGTGCTATAGCTCAAGTTCAAATTTCAAAGACAAAATGTAAATGCAAATGATTATAATCTAGAATAACTTAACTAGATTCTCCTCAAAATCACGAATACCACTCCCACGAGCTCCACTCTCTTCCCCTTATGTAGAACACCCTTGATTGTTATCATTGACACCAAGAAATGAAGGTTGGGCAAGAGTAGTTGCAGAAGCATCCAAATTAGTAGTATTTTTATGAATATCCCAAAGTTTGTCAGGCCCTCTGGTATAGTCCTTAGTGTTGTGTGACAAGAGGTGCAAAATAGAATGCACAATTTGGATGCCAACTTGTTTCATTTCGCTGAGTGGATAAAGGCATGTACCCCAATTCCGCTCTGTTGTTGAATTACTAGCCCCTTGTTACAAAAAAAACTGTTGGAAATTCAATTTAATAACAATGTACCAAAATATATGTTAATAACTTAATAGAGAAATATCATATAATTATTAAATTTTATTTTTTAATTGATAATCGTAAATTTTTCAATTGAATTCTTCACCGATAGAATTTTGATGGCAAAAGATTGTAGGTACTTGGCATCATGGCCATGTACATACCACCACTTGACTGGAGTCATGTTATACTTGTAAAAAAAAGAAGCCTCAATTTCTCCCATGCTACCTTATGAATCTACAAACATTCTCATTTCATTGTGGACCACATTAGCTACAAATGGATGAGGAAAAAGTCGTCTAAATGCTGCCCTAGTTCCAGTTGCAACTTTTGAGTAATCATATGGTGGGTGCCTATCAAGTAATGAAAGTATTTTTGTTATAACCCTTCATGCAATAAATTAGAACAATAGTGAACATACCAGAAAAAATACTGCAAATGAATGGAAAAAAGCTATATTGCATAAAAAAAAGGAGGAAAATTGCATTGCAATATCATTGGCTTTTTCGAGGAGGCAACTTCCTTTGACCAAGCTCAATATAATATAATTTGTGGATGCCTTTCCACTAGTTTAGGCTCTTTTTTATACTTCTTCTATTTTAGCTAACTACAACTTCCCATATGTGGGATTATTACAATTAGTTTAGGAGATGACTTACAAAACATATGCGTCTGTAGCTCTTATTAAAGACAATAATTATAAAGAAAGAGTTAAGATGAAGGGGTCCTAACATGCCCTCCCCCTTTAAAATTTCAACCCTCAAAGCTGAAGATGAGGAAACTATTGCTAGAGTTGAAGCAGGGACTCCCATGTCGCATCTTCTGGCTGCATTCTATGCCACTGGACTAGAACCTCAGTGATGATTCAATTACGAAGCTGACAGGAGCACTTCAGGTTCAAGAAGGAGAGAGCCTTCAGCATCAAGCTTAGGAAGTACTGTTTGAGCTGTAACATTATGGCCGGGAATTTTCTTCAAACATGAGACATGAAAAACTGGATGGGCACACGAAGAGGGTGGAAGTTCCAATTTGTATGCAACAAGACCGATCTATTGAAGTGTCTTATAAGTTCCATAGAACTGGGGGGCAAGTATCTTACGCCCCTTTAGTTTGAGAGAGGACTACTTATAAGGTTGTAGTCGGAGGAAAACCATATCTCGAGATTAGGTGTGTTCAGAACAATGTTGATCTGTCTACTGCTTTATGCGATTTTGTGCCATGTGGAAATTGTCCATGAGAAAGCAAAGAATATTTCTGGGTGTTGAGGGTAGTGTCCATTGCTTGCACATGAGAGTTACCAAGAAGATAAGCAAGAAGAGATGGTGGCTTCTGACCATAGACAACTTCGTAAAGAGTCATCCTGGTGGCTGTGTGATAGGAGATGTTATACCACCATTTTGTAAGTGGTAACCATTTGACCCATTGATGTTGTTGATCAGAGACTAATCAACGAAGAGACAAAGCATTTATTGACAATTTCAGTTTGGCCATTTGTTTGTGGGTGGTAATCCGAGCTCATTTTTAGTTGGGTACTTGTGCATGTGAAGAGTTCTTGCTAGAAGTGACTTGTGAAAGTTGAATCACGATCAGATACAATAGAAGCAAGGAGTCCATGAAGGTGCAAGATTTGATTAAAGAATTTTTGGGCGATGATAGAAGCAGTTTAAGGATGGGCCAAGGCACAAAAATGAGCATATTTAGAGAGGCGATCTACCAACACTAGAATGATTGACTTTCCACTAGATTCGGGTAAGCCTTCTCTAAAATCCATGAAGATGTTTGTCCAAATGCATTGCGGAATGGGCAGGGGTTGGAGTAAGCAAGGCATTATCATTGTTTCCCCTTTGTGACGTTGATAGACTTAACATTCCTTAACAATTGACTTGATATATTTCTTGATGCCTGGCCAAAAGAAACTACGACGAACACATTCATAGGTTTTAAAAAACCTTGAATGACCTGCGAAAGGTGAGACATGTAACTCGTACCAAATATTGTGTCAGAACTTGGATCTAGAAATTAAGACAATGTGGCCTTTGTATGGTAATGATTGGATGTCCTAAGTATAGTTGGGTTTGGAAGCGGGGTCCATAGATGATTGTCAGATGATTTGTTGCGTGTGACTATTTTGCTGCCACTCTTGGTGGATGCCATGCATCCATTTTGAAATGGGGATGGTTAAAGCAAACATTTGTGTCTGTTCTTCATATTGACTAGATAGTGCATCATCGACTAGATTGCCCTTGCCCTTCTTATAAGTGGTATCATAATCATACCCAATTAATTTGGAAAACCCATTGTTGTTGAAGCAGGGAAGAGACCTGTTGCTCCAAGAAGTATTTGAGGCTTCAATGATCAATTTTGATGCAAAAATGCTGACCCTCTAGGTATGGTCACCACTTATTGATAGCATGGAGAATAGCCATCATTTCCTTCCCATATGTTGAATGTGCCAAATTGCACCCACGAAGGGCTTTGTTGGTGAAGGTGATGGGACGTCCCTTTTGCATGAGGATAACTCCAAGACTGTTGCCACATGTGTCACTGTTAATGACAAATGTCTTCAAGAAATCTTGCATGGCCAAAATAGGTGTAATACACATAGCCTACTTGAGTACCTCAAAAGCTTGTTTAGTTGCAACGAACCACAAAAAATGAGTCTTTTTTGAGCATGGTAGTGAATGGGGCATCAAGTTTCCCATAATCTTTGACAAATTTGTGGTAGTACCTAGTGAGGCCAAGAAATCCACAAAGGCTTTTGAGTTTTGGGCCTAAGCCATTTTTTCATGGCCTCATTTTTTGTTGGGTCAACCCAAACTCTAGTTGCTGAGACAATGTGGCCTAGGTACTCCACCTCTTGCTAACCAAAGGAACATTTGGATTTTTTCGCATAGAGATGGTGGTCTGTAAGAAGTTGTAAAGCTGTGTTGATGTGTTGGAGATGTTCTTCCCAAGTTTTGTTGTAAATTAGGGTATCATCAAAGAAGACCAGGATGAATGTATGCAAAAATGGCGAATTTTTGTTCATCAAATCTTGGAAGGTGGAAAGAGCATTGGTAAGCCCGAAGGGCATGACCAGGAATTCATAGTGGTCATCATGTGTGCGGAAAGCAATTTTTGGAATATCTTCATGCCGTAGGTGGATCTGATTATAGCCAGACAATAGATCTAATTTGGAGAGGAAGTGGGCACAATGAAGTACATTAAGAAATTCATTTATTGTTGGGAGAGGAAACTTGTATTTAATAATGAGCTTGTTTAGCTCACGAAAATCAATGCAGAGCCGTTGAGATCTTCTTTTGTTGCGGACTAGTAAAATTGGGGAGGAGTATGGGCTTATGCTCAGACAAATGACTCCTACTTGAAGGAGTTCTTGAACCATCTCCTGAATTTCAGTTTTCTATGAAAAAAAGATAGTGGTATGATCGATTGTGGGGGGGCGCACTACTTGAAAGGAGTGGAATACAATGGTCTTCTAGTCGATGAGGCAACCACCTGTTGTTCCTCGAAGACTAATGCATGATTGACTAGAACATTTTGTAAGTTAGTAGGCTGGTGGGAATCGTGAGATGTATCCAACTTAATAGAGGAAAGTTGAGCAATGATTCCATGTGAGCCCTTCTTGAGGAGCTTTTCCATGTCGTGGGAACTGATGACGTTGGTGGATCCTGGTAAGAGACCTTTTAGTGTGTACTACTGATCGTTTTAAGAGAACATCCAAAGTTCTGAAAAGGCTCACAAGATAGGGCCAAAATTGTGCAACCATTGGACTCTAAGAATCACTTCACATCCGCCCAAGGGCAAGGCAAACATGTTTGTTTTTAGGGTATAATCGCCCACATAAATATGAACATTTCAACATTTGCCTTTACACGACAATGTTCCTTGATTGACAATCATCACTTTAAAGCTCGAACAGGGGTGCGCAAAACAATTGGCTTGTTTGGCTAGTTCAGGATCAATGAAACTGTGTGCTATTGGAGTCAATGAGAATAGTGAGGTGTTTCTTAAAATACCCCTTTACTCATAGTCTGAAAAGTGGTTACCCTTGCCAAGGCATGCATCGAAAATTTGGGGTGTGATTCCGTGGTGCTAGGTTCTTTAACTTCAAGTTCTTCATCGTGGGAACGACATCTCTCTTTTTTCTTGACCATCGGGGTTGTGCTCCTTGCACTGTTAGGAAAGTTCCAATAGAGGATCCCCAACAAAGTGGACATAGTAGATACTAGGAGTGTAAGGGACGTGGTCAAGCTAGGAGTTGCAGCCATAGTAGATCTCAGAGCTGCTTTACCTTTCCCCTGGCTCATCCTTGGTAGGGCTTCTTTCCCTTTGTTGGATTTGTAGGTTAGCCATCGCCCCATAACATCTTCCCTTTCTTTAGCATTTGGTGGCGACTCAACATCTAACAAATACAACTTTTGTTCAATGCACTTCTGTCCTCTGGTGAATTTTTCATCATAGTTGTAACATAGCCCTTTTTTGCAACAAGCATGCATCTTTGCCTCAATAAGGCGTTTAATGGGGGTGACTTGTGGAGGGTTTGTGACTGGCTGTGGTGCTATAGAAGTCATGAAAGAACCAAAATGGGAGATCAACGCTGGGAGGTGCTCTTATCTTCCACAAGCTTGGCTAATCCTAATGCTTCCATCATGTTCTTTGGTTTAAACATTTTGACCTCTGCACGAATTATATCTTTGAGCCCACTGATGAAACAACTTTTGAAAAAGTCATCATTTAACCCTTCGGTTTGGTTGGCCAACTTTTCAAATTCAGTTTGATACTCGTGAACATTTTTGGCATGCTGTAGTTTGGTCAGGGCTTCAGTGAAATCATCATAAGCATTGGGATCAAAGCAAACCAACAAAAGCTTGACAAAATCATCCGAAGTGGGTTATATATGAAATTTTTGATACCATTAGAACCATTGGACAACTTCCTTCTCTAAGTGAAATGATGCGATGGGTACCTTGTCTACCTCTAATGTCTTGTGCAAGCTGAAATGTTATTCAACGCAATAAACCCAGTTGGTTGGTTCTGTAATATCAAATTTTGAAAAGTCCAATTTAGGGCCACACAATGTGTTTCAAGATAAAAAATTGCCTTCATAATGCCTGTTGCTATTGACTCTATTAGAGAGCATGGTATTTTGTGCATTGATGTTGTGTAGTTGCTTGTTCAACTCAGTGAGTTGGGAGTCGAGTTGAGATTGGAATTCAGCTCGGAGTTCCTCAAGGGCCATGGCTTGGCTTCACGCACAGGGTACAACCATTGACTAAAGGGGCTTGGGGGTGATGAAAAAGGCTAACTGAAGTTATATGTTAAAATGATCGACTTGATGAGACGATCACAACGGTATAATTTTCTCAAAAGTGAAAAACAAATGTTTTTGGGACTGCAAGTGATAATTGTGGATTCTTTTTTCGAAAAATTGAAATATCTGTTAAAATGATCGTCTTGACAAGAAAATCACAACAGTGTAGTCGCCCAATGGGAGTTTTTTTCATTTTTCCAATGATTGGCTAATGCAACTAGTTCAGGTAACCGTTCTGGAACATTCTGACCCTGTTGGCTGCTGCAATAACTATGTTTTTGTCGACTGACAAAACATGATATTCTTTTTCTGATTGTTAGCTATTACTGCATTCCCAAGAAATTAGAGTTGGATCTGTGATTGTAGGAATGCCAGGGTTACAGGGAAGGTTACTACAGGGTGTGTTTGGTCTGTGAGCTTGCAAATATGCTAATCTCATTTGTAAAATTATGTTTGCTCAATATTTTTGAGCTCTAATTGTGGTTGATAACATGTCATATCCTATCATCCCTTTTTTAGGTACGGTGCAAGTAACTTCTCGGGGCTAACCACTTACCGGTATATCATTGAAACAAATGACCAAAGGCTTTCTATGTCTAGGTTGAGAAAACAACTAGGGGTCTTCCTATATACCCAAAGGTACGTGGAAGCACAAGTCTAGATACAATGTTATCTAATGACTTGTGTATTGTGACATAACTTTTCACTCCATGGAATCAAGGAAAATTGATAACCATTTAGCCCGAAACGACAATTTTTTGTTAGTTTTAAAATTGTCGGAACATAGTTTATAACCTAAGGAAAAAAGATAGAAGGAAAAAAAAATTGGGCAAGAAGTTTAGTGTCACCATCCTGTTACCACTTCTGATCACCAAGATCCTGATTGGGTGAGGTGAGAGCTTATGTGGACAGAAGTAGAGAAACCTTAAACCATTGAACCTGTTGCGGAAAAAATGACTTTCAAAAGAGCTCTGAGACCAAAAGTTATGATGCTTCCTGCAATAGATTAGAACAACAATGCAAATACTAGAAAAAATACTACAAATAAACGGAAAAAAATATATTGCATTAAAAAGGGAGAATAATTGCATTACAATATCGCTGGCCTTTTCAAGGGGGCAACCTCTTTTGAACAAGCTCAATATAATATAATTCGTGGATACCTTTCCACTAGTCTAGGCTCTTATTTATACTAATTTATCCTAGCTAACTACTGCTTCACATGCATTCATGATTATTACAATTAGCTCAAGGGATGACTTACAAAGCATATGCATCCGTAGCTTTTATCAAAAACAATAATTTTAAAGAAAGAGTTAGGATGAAAGGGTCCTAACAATTTCATTGCTATAATATTTTTTATTTAGAGCATAGGTAAGGAGATGCAATGGGGTGGTCATTTTATTCCACCTCTTTAGTTCCACACTCTTAACTTTATTGTAGAAGTTTTTTTCAAGATATTACTCTTTTTTTGTATGATCTCTATCATACTTTCGAGCATGGAGTCAATTCCATCATAAATTTTTCCTAGGAAATCTTTATTTATATCTGCATATCTGATCATAGATTGAATAAACTCTATAAAATTATGTACTCAACCTTGGCCTATCAATCATCATCAATGGTCAATGATTTTATTTTATGGGCTCTATTTGTGTTTGCTTGCCTCCACACGGTCTAAACAATGTTAATCATCATATTGCTTAAGGCCTCTCTTACCTTCACAAGTTGTTTCAAGATGAGCGTGTGAGAGGCAAATCACGGCTTGACAATCTATAAAAAAAATTAAAATTATAAAAAATTAGAACTTAAAAACTAAGAATTTGTTCCCTTACTTTCAATAACTCCAACTTTGAAAATCTCCTAAAGATGGCTTGGAACATGTGATGATCTATGATAAATATTTTAATATCATTTATCTCTATATAAGTTTGCACTATAATCTTTTGTGGCATCAAATTGAGGGAGAGCATCTAAAATATGTGCTTGTATCTCTCCTTTGCAATCAATCCTACTTCTCTACAATTTTTTGCGTTGTCCGTAGTGACTTGGACAACATTTTGGGGGCCCATCAACTCAGTATTCTTTATCAAAATGTTGGCAATAAAATGAGCTTCTTTCACTTGGTCCTACAATCAACAACCTTTAAGAACATTGCCCCTTTAGGGCATACTGTAACAACATTATCAATGGTCTATAACAAACATCTTTCCATCCATCGGAAATAATAAAAACTTTTGAATCCTTTCACGAATATCTATTTGGCTGTAAAAAAAGTTTGCATATGCTCCACTTCCTTCGCTAAGAGTGGTTCAAATCTTTTCATAATTAGGGCCTTTGTATCCTTTTGGAGTTTCATTGATGGCTTTCAATATTTGTTGCCAATGTGGTAACCTCAAACTGTTGAATTTCAGCTTATATGCTTAAATGCATCAAGCAACCAACTCATTGGCAATATCCCTCTTCACAACGTTGAATGTTTTGTCCAATGTTCTTTTTGGTATTTTTTGCGAGGTGGTCTTTTCATCTAAGGAGTTTCAGAATTTGAATGAAAGGTGATTTGGCGTTGAAGGTGTGGTTGGTCTTCTTGAAGACCTCCTTTGCAAATGAATTGTTCTAGACCAAGCTTTAACAAACTCCAATTTGTATATCAGTTTCCTCTTGCTCTTTCATGTACTTCACCATTTTCACCTCTGAAGTTTTCTCGCACTTTTTGATCCCCAGTTCTCCAAACCTGGTTGAATGAGTTTTGACTCGAGTATATGAGGACCTATATTCCATATTGTAGGTGTTGCATATCTAAACACTAGAATCACCACCTACAGTGTTTTCCACCACTCTCACATGTCTCCAAAGAGGAAAAACAGGATCATATTTCAGGAACTAGAATGTTTTCACATGGGTCTTTTTCTTGGTTTGCTTCACCTTGCCCTCTACATGAAATTGAACTTGATGCCATTTCTATCTCAAATTTACAATGGGAATGAGAAACTTTAATAAATTTTAAATTTTAAAACAAAAAAAATGGTCTTACATAAAAAAAACTAAACCCTATTATCATTTTTTGCTTCTGATCACGAAAATCACCATCAAGGTGCGATGTGAGAGCATATAAGAGTTAAGATGCTTAAAAAACAACAAAATAAGCTTGAAACATTAAATTTTTAAAATTTTACACAATTTAAAAAAAAATATCTAACCTTGTTTTTGTTTTTCTAGATCGCATTATGTGGAAGAAAAGAGCATACACAGAAGTTAGAAGGAGACTTACATAAATAAAATTAAACTTATGATCTTAATTTGTTTATGATCATTAAGATTGCCATAAAGGTGCAAGGTGAGAGCATACATAGACTTAGGTCTTAGGATATTTAAAAAAATATTTTATTTAATAAAATAGCAAAAAAATAATGAAAGAATACATTTTTAAAACTTTAATTATTTTTGAGTTTATACAAAAAAAAAATGAAACAATTTTTTACATAAAATTTAAAAATAAATATTATGATCATGAATTATGTGTGCATTATTGAATGAAACTTTCATGAATGCACACTTCATTCATGATCACAATCACGTTAAGAAAAAACAAATAGAATAAAATTCTGCATGAAATGAGACAAATTTGTATTTTTCTCCTTGAAGCTGTTTATTGTTGCTCCTTGCTTTTAAATTCTTCTTTTAAGTTGTTGCTAAATTCCTCCTTGCTCTTGTAAAAAATAGCAATGGCTGTCTCCAAACACTTTGCTGCTCCTTGTTGCAATGGCTGCCTCCTGAATTACTCCTTGCACTTGTAAATAACAACAATGAAGTCACAAATGAGACTCTGTGGTTTGCCATTGTATGTAGTGTGTTTATATGGGTTTAACATAGTGTGTTCTAAAGGTTTAGGGTTTTTGTTTTAATGTCCGACCTTTTTTTAAAAAACTTTTTAAAAGACTTGTGATGCTGGAAACACCTTGGAAATGCTTGGGCACATTCCAAAAACGTGTATGTTTCGGCACATGCCCGGTTGTTTCCTACCCACGTTTTGTACCTGGTATGTGTTGACCATTTTTTGGTCCTGCAGGCCAAAAAATCGGTCTCCCTTTTCTTTCCTTGCTGCCCCAGTCTTTGATGCTTTCACCTTGCTGCAATCGTAGTTTTTTCTCTTTGTCGTAGGCCTGTTTCACGAAAAAGCCGAGTGATTTGAGTCCTGTAGGTTTTCGGGTTGATCTGGGATTTGTTTCGCTTCAACAGATTTCCTTCGGGCAGGGCTTTTATTGACAAAGGAAGGAGCCAGTTTCAAATAAATACAAGTCTTTTACAAGGCCCCGAAGGTCAAGTGCCCTTGCGGAGGGCAGGTAGGTGACAAATTGGACTGTTCAAGCAGGCTCAGAAAGACATTTTGGACCCAAGATACCCTTGCGGAGGGCAGAAGCGCATTTCAAAAATGACAAGGCAGAAGACCGAAAGGTAAGTCTTCCTTCAGAGAAAATCCATGCAAAAGACAGGATTTCTTAGGACATTTTGTCCGAAGAAAATCCAAAAGAGAAGGTCAAGGCATTGAAGGCACATTTCCTTCGGGCAAAATGTCCGAAGGAATTCGAAGGGATTGGGAACCCGAAGAAAGGCCGAGACGGGAGACAAGATTTCCTTCGGGCAAAATGTCTGAAGGAATTCCTTCGGACATTTTGTCTGAAGGAATCGAGAAGACAAAGGAGCCTGAAGGACAAGCGCCCTTGCGGGGGACTCTCGGCTGCCAAAAAGGGACCCCCTCCTCTCTTCCGAAAGGTCACCTTCCCTTCGAGAAGGTTCAATTGCAAAAAGCTGAAGGTTTAGTTGTAGAAAGCCAAAGGAATTACCAAAGTAATGATGGGCCCGAGCACGTCAATTTCAGCATGGCGAACTAGCCGTTGGAGGTTCAAACCTCCGGTGACAGGCGCATAAACGTCAAATTCAAGGCAGTGAAATAGCCGTTGGTTTTTAAATAGTGATAGGCCCGCAGACGTCAATTTTGATGGGATGCGTCAGCGGTTGAAGAGAAACCAAATGACCGATTTCTTTTGGGCATTTTGCCCGAAAGCACTCATGATAGGTGGCCAAAGGGAAACTCGGCGACCCGCCGAGAAAGGAGCCCGAGTAGCCAAGAAAAGATGAGAAGAATAGCCCGAGAGCTCAAATTGCCAGAAAGAGACAAGAAATAGCAAGGAAAGAGGGAACAAAACAGAGTCCAGAACACGGCTGTGCACACATACGACAACATTTGGAATGTTCCAAAGGACGCACCTAGCCAAGCACAGACACGAATTAGATCAGCCCAGGTGGCAAAAGGTGCCGGCAGGAAGTTATTGTAGCGGATGAAATAGTCTCCACCAAGTCGCTGCCAAGGGGAGCGCAGACATTCAATAGAGTGGCCCTTTTTTCCTCATTTTACATTAATGAGCAGGCAGTCGCGTGAATTCATTGAGAAGCGGCCTTGTCATTCAAACAGACAAAGCGACCCATGCTCTTGCAGTGACATTTAATACGGGTTAAGCACCAAAGTCAAGACTGGCGACAACCACAACATGGTTCCTTTAACAGACTTCCTCCTTCCTAGGCATTCAACACAGCATGAGCCACTTGTTCTGGAAGGCGCCAAAGTCTTCTTCTTCATGCTATATATATTGTAACCTCTCAGTTGAGGAAGATATCCCTCATTTTGTAAGGCGAAGCCTTGCCAAAATTTTACCTTTGATCAATAAGAATGCGTTTTACCTCTATCTTGCTGGTTATACTTTTGAGTGTGTTTGTGTATCAATTATGTGCTCAGTCATTTTTAGCTTGATGCTTTCACAGATTGACACCAACATAACTAGTGTAGCCAAAGCACCATTTCTGCAGGTTAACAGGAAGTGCTGCATCTGGAGTGTAGAGACAAAAGAGTAGTTATCTGACAGTGTGTTTTCTATAGCGCCTGTGGTAACTTCATTACTTGTGTGTCTTCATTAAGCCCCCTGTTAAAGCTCCCTACAGTCTGGTCTTTCTGTCAAATAAAGTGTTTGTTCGCCCCCTTCTGATCTAAAGTGATAAAATAGCTGAGTAGATCAAAATCATTTGGTGCATCACCGTTTAGATAATTTCTGTTTTGGTTATATCTTTCTCCCTTTTCACCCCCCTTCCCCCACCCATTGTTAGCAGTAGTAGTGAAAGACCTCAGAGATGGATCAAAGGGAGCTGGCCCTTATCTAGAGATTCTCCCCTCAGTTTTGCCAAACCCACAGCAAGAGGGGAGTCTCCATTGTGCCGCGTGGAAGAGAGAAGCCAAGCCTTCTTTCAAGGGTGCAATCCACAGCGTCAACAGTATGATTGCAGGCAGAAATGGCAGGGGGGCTTTTCCGTTCAACTAAGTGTAAAAATCCTATAAAATTTTGCATGGGGACCATAAGTTGACTTTTGTTTTGAGGTTGAAACATCATTGTGATGCATGGGAAAATTAAGGTGTTTGTTGCGTAGAGGTAATTCAAGTTTCCTTTTTCATCTTCTCCTTCTCCTTCTCCTTCTTAGAGCAATTGTCATAAGAATGGATTCATTTAGTCAAGGTCCTCAGGGTTCCATAACCAAGCTAGACACTTAGATATAAGGATAGATATATTCATAAGAGGCTTCCATAACCTAGTGCCCCTTTTCTATCAATATATATTCCAATCACATGGACCATACTGCCTAACAAGTCCTCTCCCACAAGAAAGTCCATAATAGATTAAAAATGTAAGGTAAAAACCTGAAAAACTTAAAAGAAAAGAAGCCCGATGTGATTTGTATCTAAAAAACGTGGGGGGGGGAGGAAGAGAATGACATCCTTCTCTAATCCTCCTCAATACCTAGTGGTCTGACATAATAGTCTTTGGAACGGTTCTCGTGGCACCATTGTATTATGTGTTGAAATGACCACATATCTTTGAACATCTTAGAATGAAGAATTCCTAGTATAAGTGAAGAAGTTGGTAATATGATTGCAGTCACAGCTCTTGGGTGGGGTGAGGAGGTTAGTTGCTCTTGTATAAAAACATCTTGATGGGGCCTCAAAGCTAGATCTTGTCTCCATGTATTTTGGGCACAAGATCAAACTGCTTGGCAGGTCTATGGCCATCTCCATGAACCTTAAGACTCACATAATAGACTACTAGCAAACATCATAGTTCATAACATTTACCAAGGCTGAAACATCCAACCACATTTGACAAGTCACCCTTGACACCTTGCCTATCAACATCCTGAAATACCAATACCATATGTATGCTTACAACACTAATACCGCATGTATGCTTATAGCACTCAATAACTTCATAAAATATACATGAGACCATCTTATTTGGAGGATAAAATTCATCAAAACTCCTATGCAAGAAAGCCAACCATGCCGCTACATCCATACACTTCATGACAGGAAATGTTTGCAATCTATAGCTTGTTACAGCTTAATATCAGGATTAGAAAATCCCGATATAATTAATAGTATTGGGTATTGCCTTATTAATTTGATCTGCATGGAAACCAAAGTGATGATGACAACATTGGACTGTTATAAATCCATTTTTGATATTGCACACAACAGTATTCTACCATCGTACATTGGTGCTAGAATATGCACCATATGTATATAATCGTGTGTACAAGGATCTGCTTGCATAAAGGTGAAAAAGGGTGTATACATCAAACAGCCATTGATGCTTACTATCATTGACATGAAACTCGGGGAGTACTCACAGACTCAGTGAGTTTGCATTAAAAAAGCCATTAAACAAGCAGAAAAAACCCATTTAAAAAAAAACAGTTCGTTATATATTTTATTTTTTCAAAATTGCCGAGTTTTTTCCAAATCCAAAATCGGCCTGCCAAGTCTGTGCTGAGTCTGAGTCTTGTTACTATGCGTACCACACCAATTATTGAATCAATTGTTAGAAAAAATTATAAAATGATAAGCACCTATATTTGATTCCTAATGACCATTGAAGATATGACTCAAGACTGCACCCATTACTATTGAAGACACACTATATGGACTTTCCTAAGTATTTAGTAGACTTTGTAGATGCATGACTGATAAACATCCCAATCAATGGGCATGCAACCCCATAAATATTTATGAATACGATTGCAAATAAAACCTTCAATGACAAGGGATATCATTTGCAATTATTTGAGCAGTATAGTCCACGGAGACAAAAGTGTAAGCCTATTAGTGTACATTGACACTTTGTGAAGTGAAATACAAAAACGAGGAAATCAGTATGCTTGATACTTTCTCTTCGTTCCTTGAATCTTCTTTTAACACCTTAAATAGTAAGTATCGCTAAAATAAAACCCAGCATTTAGGTTATTAGTAGAAAACATTTTCCAATCAGTAAAGTTCCCACCATCTCGTGCGGATAATAGAAATTCTAAAATAGACTTCTAGACGAGATCCCTATCTAGGGTCCAACTTATCCAAGAAACAAAATGATTGCCCCTTTTAAAAATCAATCCTTATTGAGTCTTAAATTTTTTTATGTGCTCAAATTTTTACTTAATATAAAAGATTGTAGTATGTTACATAAATGATGAAATCTTTGTTACTCCAAATTTCTTAATGATGGAGGTCATGTACCATAGAAGTCTAAATGATAAAATCCTTGTAATTATGTGGTCATGGAATAAATAAATAGTCTAATTATTGAGATGAGTCCTTGGTGGTTGGTTGCTCTTGGAATGTGAGAGGAGTTATACGTTTTGTATTGATTCTGTTGTGTTTTATATATGATTGGATTTAAGAAAAAGGGGCTGGAGAAGTGTCACCACAATAGGTTGCTTCTCATGCCTGTTTCATTAATGATCTGTTATCCATTTTGGTCCTACAATCTTCTCAATTCTAAACTGACAAATACTGATTTTGGAAATAGAGTGTAAATTTGCTCGAAATTATTGGAAATGCATATTATTTGACTTTTTGGAAAGCTCCCGTACAATACTAAAACCTTTCTTTTATGCTTGCTTAGAGGTCATCTACAGATTTATGGAAAAGTGGCTTGCAAATTCATTTCAACATTACTCATTACACAGTTTCCAGCACGTACTGCAGTGTTTTGGTATATCACTTGTCAAATGCAAGTCCTTACTTGTTGGAAAGCTAATGAAATAATTTTTGTAAGTTGAAATGTAAAATGTAATCCACTGTTGGAAACCTAATGAAATTATTTCCAGCTTTTCTTCAAGCACTGAAGTCAAAAGACTCATGGTTTTGTGGCCGACAAGGTCTGTAATAGTTGTGGTCAGACAAGTCCATATGTGGTGGATGGAACAAGTAGGTTTTAATACTGTGCTCGACAGTTTGAATATTTTGGGTTTTAGCCTACCAGTGTTTTTTAAAAAAAATATATATTTTGGATGTTTATAGAGAGTACTTGTCCTCTTCATCCTTGTTGCACAGAATCTCATCATGGCATCTGAGATAGCAAAGTAACACACGTTGCAGATTGGAGTTGAGAAGTTCAACCTTTTCCCATCTTGCCCAATCAACTAATTTAATAGCCAAGGAATACTCAGCACCAATTGTTCTCTTTGCCATTTCTGTAGTTGAGAGTTTTGGTTACAAGTGTTTGATATATGTTTAATTTCAAAAAATGCATTGGCCTTTACATTTTATTTGATTATTTGTCTACCCTAGTTATATATTTGTAGATGACATAGTGAGGAACAATAGGATTGTGATGGTAATATGTCTTCTCGTCTATGCTGTCATTTGTTATTCTCGTAAACTTTATCAATGAAAGATAATGAACTTATATGATTGGCCATGGGTATCAGAATTATATTACATGGGGATCATATGTCAGGCCTACAAAGATAAGTTTGGCCAGGAAGTGACAACATCTGCATTATATATCGATAAGTTAGATCATGATGGATTGAGAGATTGGTTTCCTTAGTAGCTGTTTCAAAATACAAACTACTAGCTTGTGTTTGGTAGCATTTATTATATCCATACAAAAACTTGATAATGCAGTTGAGGAAATCTAAAACTTTCAATTTATTGAGGATACAGCATTTTTGGTTGGTGTTTTGATTATGTTTCATTTACCTTCATCTGTAACCTTTTTATGTGATAAGCTGTTGCAGTATCAAAACAATCTTATAAATGCATCTTATCATTATCTTGTATCAGCCTTATAACCATTTGTAGGTTAGATCATAGACGATAAGTTATAGGGTTTTTGCAACAAATTTTCAATACACATTGTGTCTAATCTATTCATAATTAAAAATATCTAAGCCTGTGAGGAATAATGGTGCAATTCTGTCTAACTTGTTTTTGGGTCTTGTCATGTACAAACTTTATATGCTTTAGCCCTGCCAATCTATGCACGTGGGAGAGATTTCTAGGAGAGATGTATTTGTGTTTTGGAATCTTAGGTGTAGATTTTGAGTTTTGAATGATAAGAGAATAATGACTTCAAACTGACACGCATACTTGGTGTCAGATTGCCTGAACTTAGAACAAAACAACTGATTGCAATTGTCAGTGTTTGAAAATTTTGCAAGTCATTGAATAATCTGGCGGTTACATTAGAGGTAGGATTGATGTCCATGATGGATCTCATCTTGACTTTGGGGGAAGAATATGACAAACAAAGAAAATTCAATGAGACATTTAGAATCAACAACTGGGAAAACATTTGTCTTCTCGTCAGTTTGTGAGTAAATTGAGATGATCTAAGTTGATACTCATAAATTTGTTGTAAGTATGCAAAATGAATCTGTAAAGCCCTAAATTTGACTGTTACTAACCTTTATTAAAGATTTTAAGCTTCTGCACTCCATGTTTGTTGAAAAGAGAAGTTTCTGGATAAAAAACTGCATAAAAAAACTTCAATCAAAAAGCATTGACGTTAGTAACACTGCAGTAATTGTAATGCCCCATTTAAATGATTTTGTCCATTCTACAAGCACGACATTGAGGTTTAAGACTAAATTTCTGTTTCCCCTGCTCATACATGTGCACCCAGTATGAAGCATGAAGGTAGCTTTGGATTCTAGCCTAGTACATGGAACCATGCTAATTGATTTGGGAGATTGAGTTGCTATGGTTCAACATTTAACCATATATATTATGATGAGATATGGCGTTAGTTTTTCTTGCATTCTGAGTAATTTCCTGCCAGGTACTTGTCGCAGTTGCTGAAAGTCGATGTTCTAGAGATCTTTGCATCAAACTTTTTCCAGAAGTGTCTAGATTTGCATGTGCTATAGAAATTGGTCAGAGAGTCAATTCCGAGGGAGCCAATTTGAGTAATGGCACAAAATGGCAGAATCCAGAGAGAGAACATAAAGTTTACACACAATTTGCACGACATCTTTTGGCACCTCCAATTGAAAACAGTTGTATTCTGCAACCTATCAGTGCTTCCAGTACCGACAATTTTCCAGATGAGAGCATTGCGTATACTTTGGATCCACACCATATAGAAGATGACAGGCCATCCTACTGGTCAAGTGAAGGGGAGAGTAATCCTGGTGTTCCTGAAACATTGACGTACAGGTTAAGTTATAGATTATGTGTAGTCCATGAAGTCAGAATACGTCCATTTCAAGGTGTGTGCTACACCAAATCATGTTCTATTTGGTATATCTTGAGCCACAGTTTGATTTGCAAGTGTCAGAATGGCTAACAAGTTTGTTTGATTATTCATGATCAGCTTACTTCCAGATGGGCTTCCCTATATATTCAGCAAAGGCAGTTTGCATACGGTTGGGTTGTGCTAGATCATCGACTGTGCTTGCCTCTAGAATGTTTGATGGGATGACATCAAGTGACAGGTCTGCCAGCGAGGACTATGTTTGGACATATGTATCACCCGAGTTCCCAATGCAGCAGGTAATACATGGTTTTCTGTATCAAGAATGACTAATGGTGTTGTCTAATTCATTTATTTGTTGATGTTTATATATATAGATTATTATGTCGTGTTTTTCTCGGTTATTTATTTCCTTAAGAGCAATTTTCGAAGAATTTATGCTGAATAAATATCTTGGGATTTATCATTAACATAGTGATCATAACTGCAAACATATTTGAACATGTGGTGAATTTGCAAGAAGAAATGGTGACAGGATTTTTTGGTTTCAGTAGTTTCAGTTTATGCTAGAAATAGAGATGTGTTTTATGCATCTGCTTCTATTTAATAGATGTGCTCCACATATAAGTATCTTGTGAGGCAGCAATACAAATTTGCAAAGAACTTATCACATGAAATTGTTTATAAAAGAGTTGTTTCATTGCTTTCCAGAATGTAATTTAGCTCCTTACAGGCCTCGCATTATGTTAAGAGTCAAGACATCTTACTGTTATCACCATAGTTACCATGTTCTAAAATTTCGGTAGATTAAAGAAAAATCACAAGTTCAAATTGTATGCTACAGCATGATATAAACTACTGAAATGAGATATTTTTCAGTCTACATAACATAATAAATGTGATATATGCCCACTTTCCTTTCTTTGATGAGTATGAAGTGAAACATAGAAATGAAAACATTGGTCTTTTTAGACTCATATATCGTTAGAATCATTCAAGCAATTATTTCAATCAAATTGTAGGGGCAATCATAGAGTTGTTCCATGATGCAAGTCTGATAGACAGACTAGAGAGTATATTATCAAATAGTGCTCAGTGCATACATTTGTAGAAGATGTTGCCTAGCTGCGATTAAAAACTCTATTATGAACACTAATTTCAATCAAAAGACGGTTATGCATACAGTTTACAATGTGCAAGAGTGCCACTGTGGAGAAATTTGATGTGAGCACCACTTCTTGTATTTCATATACCTCTGAAGTTAAACACTCGATAACACACGCACACGCACACACATACACAACCTCTGTGTGTGCACATGCATGCTCCTAGGATATGGGGACGGGTACTGGTGCACAATTTTTCGAACCAATGGAAGATTTCAAAAATAAAAAAGCAAAATTTAAATATATATGTAAAGGTTTGAAAAAAAATTAGTATACTATGTGTAAACAACTTCAAAAAGACATAAAATGCATAAAAGATATAAAACTTTAAAGTGCATAAATGAGACTAGGGCATAGGGGTTGGTCAAATAGGGTTAGGTAGTAGTGATAGGGGCCACTTTAGCCTTTTTTAATCATTTTTTTCATTTTCTTTTCCATTTTTTGATATGAGATTGCATAGGAGACTTGGAATGAAGTCCTTGGTATTGGGCAACATGTATTGGGAGACATCTTGGTACTAGTCTCTATTACTGGAGTAAGTCTTTGGAGGTGTGTCTACTGGTAACACGAGCGCACCCCTGTTGCACCCGTCCCCCAACACACATACACACACACAGATACTATGTATGCACAGGCTAGGATGACCAACCTAACAATCCTCTTTCTCTCTGTAGACTAGGATACAAACCGGCAAATACTTGGACGATACAATGACAGTGCTTTGGGTGGTCATAGATCTAGCAGAGGGAAATTCACTCTCAATGTCAAGGGTGTAGGGTTCTAAAGCCTAATATATGGGGTATGGTTGTAACTAAACCCCAAGATAAATCAATGATTTAGCAATGGTAACAAAGGGGTATCAAGGATATAATAAGAAAACCACATGCAAGTAATTGATAAACAAGGGTTACGTATATCCAAGATAATAATAATACTAAACTAACAAAAGATAAATGGTGCAATGGTCAACCCTGAGTGGTCTGTGCAACCTAGGGTGGTGATGCCAAGCCTAGGAGCCCTATGCTATACCAATGTATTTTGTATAAGGAGAAACTAGGAAAAGACAACAACATGCATGCTTCTATAACTACGTTGGCGATATGGATATGGGTATGAGATCGGATACAGATATACGGGGGCTTGTTTCTGGGGGTTTAGATACGACCGTACAAAAATATATATAAAAAGTTAAAAATATAAAAATATAGCCATATAAGCAAAATTAACCACATAATATGCATAGAGGAAACAAAATAAGTTAAATAAAAACTTAAATATGACATCCATAGCCGTATTTTGAAGTCCAAGAGTGAACAAATGTGCAATGTGTTAGGAGGTGAAGTGAATATCCAGACCTCTAACAACTGTAATGGTGTGACGTCTTGTAATCCCCTTGGCAATATTATTTGCGGTACGACAAGCCATCCAACATGAGGGGGGTTGCTGCTTTTAGGGTTGGGAATCCACTTTATTTTGTTTTTAATTGTATTTTGAAGTCCATGTTTGACTTTTCATTGGGCAAAAGTGAAAAAAATATATTTGGTGCCCGAGAGTGCATGAACACGCCCAGGGAGCGTGCCTAGGTTGTGGATATGCCTGAGTACGTCGCCCAGACATACTCGAGCGTATCCATAGCCCAGACACGCTCCCTAGGAATCTCCCCTGCGCTCCTCCTGCACTCTCGTATCTTGGGGCGTATCGCCCATGCTCCCAGGGCCGGGGGGGTATCCGGTAACGTAGTTCTATAACAATAAGCAAAACATATCTATCTACTAAGTAAATAAATGAAAGAGAATAAGGATAAAGATACTTACCTTTGGGTTGACTTGTCGATACATCATTCTCTCCCTAGCTCTAGTGGCACTTTGCAAGAAATGTTGTAGAATGAAGACCTCAAATGGCAAGATAAAGACCTAGGTATTCTTAGTTGGGGACTCCAAAGACTATGGGCACCTCCTCGGTTCAACTCTTTCTATTGAGATTCAAAGACCTTAAGCAAGACTTGACCTCCAAGAATAAGACTTTAGCCTCTAACTCCTCCTTTCACTACTTAAGAACAAAAACAAGAGTGCAAGTAGAGGAGATTAGTGTTGCGTGTGTTGGGAATGATAATTATGACCTCTATATATACAACTTCAAACCCATAAATAACCCTAAACTCTAAGCCGATAGTATTAGCTAGGCCAATATAGTAGAATAGGATGTTTGTTGATGCAAAACTCCATTGGCCAAGTTGATACAATTGAGAAGACAGAGACAAACTTTGAACTATATTGGCCAGGCTAGTACAATACATGGATAAACAGATAAGAAACAAATTGTATCGGCCATGTGAATATAGGAGTATAGGGTGGCTAGCAAAATTGGACGTAAGGAAACAGAGAAGGTCGACAGGAAGAGACTTAGAGGAGGCTAGACTAATAGTAGTGAAGGTATGATAGAATAGTATGCAAACATCTCTCGCAAAGTACCACGAGCCAACTCCACTCCTTTCCCGGTGCACTCCTTAGGACATGAACTCAGAGAGATTGATGCACCGACGAGTTCTCCAAGAGAAATCATTAGTAAAGTAGTAAAGATGAAAAATATTAGGAGTATACATATTGTATTACTTTAAAACTAAGTAGATGATATGGATACGGGTACGAGAATCTGATACGTGGATATGGGGATTTTTTTTTGAGGTTTTTGGATAGGGTCGTACAAAAAAAAAAAAAAATAAAAATAAAAATATATATATATATATATAATCTAACCATATAAACAAAATTAACCACATAATATGCATAGAGGAAACAATATAAGTTAAATAACCACAAAACATAATAATAATTCAATGCCAAATATCATAATATCCAATGGTCAAACTTAGATTAGTCTTATAACAAGTACATAGTGCAAATGTTACAATGTATGGACAAAAATAAAGACAAAACAAAATGCACTATCTGCATTTTGGTGAAGATTACAATGAGATGACCTGGAGTTAAATCAACTTAAGACTATGGCCTGTTCTCTTCTTGAGCTTATTCACGAGTTGAGCTTTCGTATTATTCCTGTGCAAATGATCTTACCGTATGTACTGCACAAAAAGAGTCCTGGAGAACTATATTTTTGGTAAATAAAGGATAAGCCCAATTTTTTTTTTTTTATTGATTTCAACCTGTCCCTCATCTTGATCATGTTACAGATATTTATTTACCGATTTTGGCAAGGCTGAAACACGATCCAATAGCTGGAAGACTTGCTGACTTGCTCTGGCAACCTTCATAGCTGTTGTATACTGCCCTAATAAAGAAGATACTAATGAATTGACTGAGGCTCACGTTTTGAAAACATGGCCTGCCATAGAAACTGCAGAGAGGTTTTCATGCTTTATTTTGTTTTTAATTGTTTTTTGAAGTCCATGTTTGACTTTTTATTAAGCAAAATTGAAAAATAAAATTAAAAAATTATGCCTTTTCTGCTTGATATGCAGTGGATACGGGCAGGAAACGTCCTGCCCCCCGAGGATACGCCTGGATACGTCCCCAGGTGTATCCTCAGGGGGCAGGACGTTTCCTGCCCGTATCCCCTGCGTATCGAACCCGTATCCGTACCCGTTGCAGTATCGTATCATATCCAGGGCTCTATACACCAGTATCTGGTAATGTAGCTTTAAAACTGTTTTTTGTACTTGTTTATATTAACAAGAAATGGGACATATCCGGGTGTATCCACAGGGGGCAGGACGTATCCTGCCTGTACCTGTTGCAGTATAGTATCGTATCCGGGACCCTATATAACAGTGTCTGGTAACGTACCTTAAAAACTTCTTTTTGTACTTGTTTATATTAACAACAAAGCATTTTACGGATTTATAGGGGAGTGAGTGCACCATGGGTTACATAAGAAAGAAAGTTTGTGAATTTACATAAATAATAACAATTACCTTATTACAACACTAGCACCAGATTTCAATATTTTTGTATCTTTCAAGGGTGCACTCATGCCAAGCATGTGTACAATATCTGAATTTTCACATGACAAAGGCTTTGTGAATGCATCTGCTAACATAGATTCAGTTGGACAAAACTTCAGCTGAATAATCTTCTTTTCTGCTTGTTCCCTGACATAGCGATTTTGAGTATCAGTGTGATTAGTTCGATCATGGAACTTTGGATTGTTAAACATTGAAATACAACTATTATTGTCGTGGTTTAAAACATGAACTTGTCGATGTATCCAAAGGTCTTCAAGCACCTTTCTGAACCATACCAATTCTTTACAAGGAAAGCATGCTGATGCATATTCTGCTTTTGCACTAGATAGTGATATTTCTTGCTTGACTGTGAGATTATTCCACCGAAAGTATAACACCATTTGCAGATGTAGATCTTCGATCATCTACATCTCCAGTGCAATTTGCGTCACAATAACCAAATAGATCCAATGCATGTCTTGAACTCCCACTGAATGTGATTCCTAAATCAACAGTACCATGACAATATATAAATATATGCCTAAAACTTCAGTTGAAGAATCTTCTTTTCTGCTTGTACCAGGGCATTATCCAATATTGTGGTCCTGGATCACTTGAAAATTGGCTTTCACAATTTACTGCATAAGCGATATCTGGTCTTGTACTAACTGTGAGATACATGAAAGTTTTGACAGCATTTCTGTATGGAATATCCTTCATCATTGCAATTTGTGTTTCATTCGTTGGAGACATTTCTTTTGATAATTTTATGGCAAAATTCATCAGAATAAGAACAAGTTTGCTCTTGCTTATTCCATATTTCGTGAGTAAATTTTCAATTTATGCACTGTGATTTTTTTGAGTAATCCGTGCGTGACAGTTTCCTCATATCTGGATTAATGAATCTCACCTGATCAGTCATCTCAAATTAAGCTGCTTGTTTTGTTTTAAAATAGTTCAGTAAGGACAAATCCTCAATCAAGACAGTTGCATCATCTAAACACGGCTACGATCATAAATGATCCATCGACCTTCTTGATGTACACATTCATCTCTGCAGCTGAATGCTTGAAGCCATCTTTCAACAAATAGCCATCTATACAGTGATACAGGCATGAGATGATAGCTTCTGCCCTAAGTTGCCGATACGGATACGGGTACGGATACGGGTACGAGTATCGGATACGGGGATACGTCGATTTTTTTTTTGGTGGTTTGGATACGGCTGGATACGGCCGTACAAAAATATATATAAAAAATCAAAAATATAAAAATATAGCCATATAACCAAAATTAACCACATAATATGCATAGAGGAAACAAAATAACTTCAAATAAGTTATATAACCACAAAATATATACTCATAAAGTCATAATTCAATGCCAAATATCATAATATTCAATTGTCGAACTTATATTAGTTTTATAAATTATAACAGGGACATGGTGCAAATGTTACAATGTATGGACAAAAATAGAGACAAATCAGCGTTCTCATTGTTCACTATATAATATATTTAATATTCTTCTTCCCCTGCAATGTTTTCATCACGTGGTTCATTAGAACCACAAGCAGTAGCAGTGCCACTCCCACTAGCTCCACTGTGCAAGTCATGTGAAGCACTGTCTAGCTCCGTGTCAAATAAAGAAAGGTATGTTAGGGAGGCATCTAAATCAGCAGTCTCTGGGTTCACATCCCACAACTTTGTTGGCCCTTCTTTGTATTGAGGTTGTTTATGTGAGAGAAGACGTAAGTTGGAATGCACATAAACCAAATCCTCCGCTTTTTTTGCAGCCAACTTATTGCGTTTAACGGAGTGGATAAAACCATAGCTGCCCCAACTCCGCTCAGCTGAAGATGAGCTTGCAACCTATTGAAGCCACAAAATGAATTAAAATTTATAAAAAATTCAAAGACTAAAAACTTAAAACAAAACATCGAAAAGGTCAAAAGAAGGGTAGCGTAAAAAAATTAAAATCTTACTTGTGATAGAACTTTTATTGCAAGTGGTTGAAGGTGGGTGGATGCTTGTCCATGGAGGTACCACCAAAAGTGAGCTTCCATTTTGTATTTGTCACGGATAGCGCCAAGGGAATGACCCATCGAGGATATGAAATGCACAAACTCTTCTCTGACTTGGTCTTCTACCTCTGGATTGGGAAAGATTTTAGAGAATGCTGCCTTATATCCCTCGGCAACCTCAACATCTCTATATGGTGCGACCCTCCTGGGCAAAGAAAGAATCTCTGTACTATAATATTTGGGTGTCAAGGCAAAAGCAAGAAGATGTAATGGGGTGGTCATTTTGTTCCACCTTTCAATGAGATGCGACTGCACTTCTTTGAAGAACCTCTCTGTGGGATCTTGCTCTTTGGCATTTATAATGGATTTAATGTTTTCAATCATTGAGTCAATTCCATCATAAATCTCACCCAAACATGGATGATCCATGTCCACATATCTCAACATGCTGACAATAGGATTAGTAAAACTCAGCAAGTACTCCACACGTTCCCACCAAGCATCATCAAGAATCCACCCTTTCACTTTTGTGGCCCTCTCACTGTTTGCCTGCCTCCATACACCCCAAAGGTTGTTGATGACCATGCTACTCAATGCTTCACGCACCTTAACAAGTCGTCTCAAGACGATGGTGTGTGAGGCAAATCGAGTCTCAGCAACCTAATACAATTATACAAAATTAAAACAAATAATTAATAAACTTAAAATTGTTCAAAAAAAAAAAACACTACAAATTACAAACTTATAAAATTAAATTAAGAGTTACCTTCAACAATTGTAATTTTGAGAAAGTCCTAAAGATGGCTTGGGACATGTGATGGTTAGTTATGAACATTTGGATCTCATTCGCCTCCTCATAGACTTGTTTAATCCAATCAATTTTTGTCCCCAACTTTTGCAACATAAGATTGAGGGAATGAACAGCACAAGGTGTCCAAAATATATGCCCGTACCTTGCCTCAATCAACATGCCTGCAGCCCTGCAATTTTTAGCATTGTCCGTTACAACTTGAACAACGTTTTGAGGCCCCACTGCCTCAATGGACTCTATCAAAATGTTAGCAATGAATTGTGCATCTTTCACTTGCCCCTCACAATCAACGGCCTTCAAAAACATTGCCCCTTTAGGGCTCACTGCAATCACATTAATCAATGGCCTATTTGCCGTATCTTTCCATCCATCAGAAATAATAGACAACTCTGTTTCGATCCATGAATCCCTGATAGGCTGCAATGCATCTTCAATGTGTTTTCTTTCTTTTGTCAACAAGGTGATGCGCACCTTTTCATACCCTGGAGTGGTAAACCCTTTAGGGGCAGCATTGATAGATCTCACCATTTCCTGCCAGTATGGTGATCTAACAGTATTAAATGACAACCCACATGCGTAAATACAACGTGCGATGCTCTGCTCTGCTATCTCTCTAGATTCATTTTGGAATGCCCTCTCCAATGGGCCTGTATCTTTTGTTCTCTTGCAACCAAGAGGTGAATCCTCTTCCTCTTCGGCCGCAATGGGTGCAGCAAGAAATGGGTGTGATGGGGTCACCACATTAACACAAGATGGAGCAACAGGGGGTGATCCTTTCTTTCTCAAAGGATGTTTTGATCTTTGACCCATAACGGCATCTGCGTCTTCTTGCTCTTTGATGAATGCAAGAATCTTTCCTTGTGGCAAGCCCTTCCCAGGCCTTCCACCTATGCTTGGCCCACTACAAACTCTGATGCCAGTGCTAGAAATCGCACATAAATGAGCTTTCACTCGACTATACGAGCCCTTGAAATGACCGTTACACTCTGAACAAACCCAATGAAAACACCCTCCACCAGGCAACTGTTCTAATATTTTCACATATTTCCAAAGAGGTGCTCGCAAATCATATTTGGGGCTAATCCCTTGCCCCACTGAACTGGCACTTGCACCCTGAGACATTCTAATTTTTAACAGATCGCTGTAACACAAAAAATCGCTATTAAAATTTAATTATAAATATAAATTTTAAATTTTTAAACTAATTAATATTTAATAATTTAAAATTTAATACTATATATTGAAAAATTTAAACTAATGAATAATTTAAAATTAAATACTAATAAAAATTAAAACATTAACACAAAAATTTAATAGTATATATTATAAATTATAATATATAGTATTAAATTTAATTTTAAACTAATGAATAATTTATAATTAAATAGTAAATACTAATAAAAATTAAAAGTAAAATGTTAAACTTAAAATAAATAAATAAAAATTAAATAAATAAACATAGTATATTCTATAAGACTATAACGTTAAACTTTAAAAAAACTTAGAAATACCTGTCCTCAGCCGCACAGTCGCGCAGTCGCGCGGGCGAGCTGGTGCGGGGGCGCGGAGGAGGGACGAGGGCGCAGAGGCGCGGGGGCGCGGAGGAGGGACGAGGGCGCGGAGGCGCGGAGGGACGAGGGCGTGGAGGCACGCAGGCTGCAAATGGCAGGTCGCGGGGAGGCGCCGAGGTTGCAAGTCGCTGGGAGGCGCGGCGAACGGAAGGCGGAGTCGCAGAAATAAACGGGTCAAAGCAAAAAACAATTAGGGTTTTTACTTTATGATTTTGTTATAAAGTTAAAAAATAAAAAAAATATTATTTTATTCCGCCGATACGCCGGGATACGGCCAGGGTTCGGCGTGTCCCCTGCGGATACGGACGGATACGTCCATGGACGTATCCGGCCGTATCCGCAGGGGGCACGCCGTACCCCCCGAGGATCCCCGCGCTCCCGTACCGGACCGCCGTATCCCCGCGCTCCCAGGGCCTGCTAGGGGCGAATCCGGTAACGTAGCTTCTGCCCATACAAGGCACTTTGCAAATCTCACGCTTTGTGCTCATTTCCTTGAAGGGTTAATCCTTCAGGCTGTTATATGTATATCTGCTCCTCCAGTTGGCCATTTAAGAAGGTTGTTTTCATATCAATTTGATGAACATGTAGCTCAAGCTTGGCAGCTAGTACAGTTAACACACTCAATAAGTTGACACGCACTACTGGCACGTAGGTTTCTTCATAATCTATACCTAAACATGGCCATATCCCATTGCCACCAAATGTGCTTTATATCAATCAGTGTATCCATCTGGTTTATACTTTAATCTGAGCACCCATTTGCAATTAATTGGTTTCCTACCAGGTGGCAAATCAATGAGTATCAAAGTCTGGTTTCTCTTAAGCGATTCATACTCACTATCCATGGCCTGTCGCCATTCCTTTAACCACACTCCTTCAGGTACTGCCTTAACTGATTCAGATTCTAATTCCTCTACTTATAATAACGTAATCCATGAATATTTGAGGCTGCCTTTTATTTCTAGTTGGTATTCTAGGTTGAAAAGGATGTGAAACTTCCTTAGTTTCAGTTTGCAAATGTGCATTTACTTCTTCTTCAGTCACAGTAGTATCACATGATGCTAGTTGATCTAACAAGTATATAACTTAGCTAATATAATACGCCATGCTTTGAGATGCTTGCATTTTCACTGGAAATAACTTCCCTCTAAACTAAAGTCTACTGTTTATATCTGATGCTTCATATGTCGTATTTAGATTGTCTTAGGTTTCCTTGGATGTCTTTGCTTTACTTTTTTTTTTCAAAGTTTTAACTTGTATTGATAATAGGTGGTAAAACTTTACATAAAACACTTCTTCGGATAAAGACCGAAAACAAAGGTAAGTGTCAAAACCGTAGAAAGAGAGTAAATTGCCTCAGAGTTTACAATTTTGGAGAACCAACCCAAACTTCCCAAAAACTACCAACTGAATAGAAGGCAAACTGCTAGCGAAGAATAACATGGACTGCAATGAAGTAAACGAGGACTACAGCAAAATATAAGAGCAGCAAGCTTATATCACAGTGCTTTAGCTTCTAGGCTGCTATTTACAAAAGTACCATGCTGGAATTTGTACAAAACGTTCTTGGACAGCAGTAAGGCTGTGTATTATTGTGAGCAACAAAGGAGAGCATGCCAAACAACTGTTAATCTATGAAGCTTCCAAGTGACATCTACATGGCAGAGTGCCCTGCATCACGAGGGTGGCCAGGGCCAGATTGATCAGATGTTGAAAGAATATCTGAAGCTAATCAGCGAGGTGGAGGTGGCCTGGGTTTGAGGCAGTGGATTGGAGTATGACCAGAGGCATCATTGCCCAAACCATTACCAGCAGCATCTTGATAAGCTTGTCGTTTTGGTGATGGAGGGAAATAATCTCTTTGAAAATCACCTTCTGGACGTTGTCGAGCCAATTCTCCAAGCAAAAGGCTTTTTAGTGTGTCTATTTGCTTGTGTTGTTCATAAGTACTCTATAGAGAACTATCTGGACCACCATGGACACATTGACTAGCAGGGTCCACTATCTCCTCATGGTCAATCACAATCGGGTGCTTGGCCTTTCTCTTTTGCTGTTCCAAAAGAGAATCCTTCAACTGAGGATTTAAAGATCATTGAATCCTGATGGATTTGAACACTACTTTTTAGATTTTAGCATACTAGATTTTGTGAGGCTTCTTGTTTTCTCTTTTAGCATGCTTGATGGGGTGGGTTTTATGTGGAGGGCGCCCAAGTGTTTAAAACACTACATCATTCACTTAATATAAGAGGGGGAATTCAAATCTAATCGAAATATCCCAAAATAGTAAATGAAGAGCCAAAGTGCAAGATTGATTGAAAGTACCTTGAGCAATTGACAATTAAAAGGGAATATAGAGAGATAGATGCGGCTTTGATTTTTCACTTACTCGAGTTTTGACAAAGACTGAGAATGTTGGAAAGGGGAATTTGAAGCAGTGCATAAGAGCATCCAAAAAGCATATAGTGATCTGAGGCAATGTCCATAATTGTCTGAGTTGAAAGTGGCAAGACCAGATTTAGACTCCTCAAAAAATGGCAATCCTTTTGAAAATGGCCAAACAGGGCCGAAAATGGCCCTATAGATCCTTGGGGTCTAAAACTACCTGAAACCCTTCATTAGCAACAAATGTCCAAAAATCTCTATCTGATAAGCAAAATGATGCCAGTAGATGCTAGAATCTTCTATCCTTTGATGTAACCATAATCCGACCTCAATCCCTAGCAATACATCCAATACAAAAGGAAATGTGTAGATTTATTGGCTCAGGCCCCTTGAGTGGGGGATGCTCTACATATCAATGTTGAGAATCATTGATCAATTTAGTTCTAGGGCACGTGAGTGACCCCCAATGTGAAAGAGGCCTCCACCCTCTCTCCCTATGCAAATAAGCTATATACTCTTTCACTGGATGCAATCCTTCTTTTGGTACAAGTATGGAGCCACAAGACTTTGGTAGAGAGAGTGGAACAACAAAATATGCGAATTCCTTGACAAGCGCGCGATAGATATGCTCAATAAGCGACTCAATAACTGAGTTAGAGATGCATAAATTGCTTAGGGTACATGTGTATATATAGGCATATTTGAATTCAAATTGGAACACATTCATGCATAGGCCAACCATGGAAAGACGTGAAAGTTGACAACAAAGCACGAAAAAACATGACATGGTGCCACAAGGGACCTAAAAAGAACTTGACCATTTTTACACTGTTCCGAAAGAGGTCAAGACCGTTTCGAAAATGGTCAAGATAGAAAACCAATTAAACAGAGACCAAAATGAACTATAGGACAACTGGGTGAATCTTAAGGCAGACAAATGACAAATTTGAAGGTGTTCATAGCACATGCGAATGACAAAATATTATGAAGGATCTAATGTGAAGGGAAAGTGTACCAAAAAGAGCCTAATGTAAGCCAATGAACCAATGTACTAAAGCATGACAAAAACGCTACAACCACATGGCTTGTACCAAAAATAGCTGTCTCCATAATGCCACACTTTGATGTGTGTGTATCCATACATATCAAAGTAAAAAAAACAAGTGCACACCTGAGAGGGTTTGAGAAACTTTGTGCTCCTTGAGATCATCATGAATGCTCCAATGTTAACATCTGGAGTGTATCTGCAACACACATAAATGTTTACAAGTAGATCAGTGTCTTGACAAATTGATAAAATATAAATAAATGAAATAAGTGAAAAACTGAAAGTGAGTAAAGGAACAAATACACTTGGCGGTTTGCAAGCCATGTTATTTCTAAAACTCTAGAATTGTATTGGGTCTCAGTTGCCCTTGCCAAGTGGCAAAAATTGAAAAGAACTATCTTGGGCCTCAAGTGCCTCTGCCATGTGGCAAAATTTGCTTTTTGTCCAAAGAAGCAAACATATGTAACTGCTCATTAACCTCTTGTAACCAATTGACATCAATAACCAAAGATAAAATAAGCTGACTATATGCCCCCTTATGAAGTGAGGGATGTTTCTACATATCACTCTTCTCAAAAGAAAGAGTTGTAAGAGTTGTAATAATCATTGAAAGCACATTTGTAAACACATATATGTAACCATAAAAAGACATCATTATGTAAAGCTTAATAGTAACATGTAATCCAATTCTAATATGTTGATATAGAAGCAATACAACTAAGAGTGTAAAAAGGGAGGGGCAAGTGATATGCCCTTACTATACCCTGAAAAGAGGGACTAGTGATATGCCCCTTGTAACAATATGCCGCAACATGGACTAAATATAGCAATGAATGTACCAAATATCGTAAATCCCAAACCGACTAAAATGTATGGAGGAGGTGAAGAAAAAGCCTATCTTGATATAAAAAATGTAGGATTTATAGACACTTTGGTGCATCATGCTCCCAATGGCATTGTATAGGTGATAAGCACCATAATAGTAGTATGCCCCCATAAGAACAAGATATAAAACAATAAAGCACGCAATAGTAGTATGCCTTAGTAGATGCATGGTAGAAACCATGTCAACATAGGCACCGAAAATATTATAATACAAGTAAGAGTGTGCATGATATAGAATCATAGATTATGGTGCCAAGTATCTAATAGCACATAGTATAGTCAACAATGTAAACATGCACAATTATGTAACCACATATGGTAAATGAAACTATCAAGCAAAGCGACCAAAAAGAAACAAGCAATCAATCACACCAAAGCGACACACCCTGACAAGTAGAGGATCCTCTATAGACAACAAAAGACAAGACATGACAAGCAATACACACAAGCACAAGCACAAGCACACATTCAAGCAATCCCTACAATCATAGGGCAAACAAAAGAAAACTCAATGTACCAATTATGTGAAGCAACACAATGCATCCATATAACCCAAGTACACAAGATATAGGCTCGAGCAAGATATATATAAACAGTTGTATAAAGTTCTAAATGATAATGAAAATTAGGAAGGCTAACACTTGTCACCCATTGAAAAATGCCCCCAACAATATAAGCATGTCGCTAATGAAAGGATGCCCCTAGATGTAGGCACGATGAAGCTGTGAAGCAACTGTAAGTCCATGATCATACATACCCTGTATATCCTACATTTAACTCAAATAATGTCATGAGAAGCATGTGCGTAACATGTGTATGTAAAACTCTAGCATAGGTAGATAAGCATGATATGTAACAATGTGTAACCATGTAACCAACAAAGATAAAGAAAAAGAAATTATTTTTTTGTATTATTTTTTTTTTTGTATTTTATCATTTTTAGATGAATGTAACCAAGCCAAGCCTAGAGGCGAAATCAAGAAGAAACAAGGAGAGCTCAATCAAACAAGAAACAAGACAAGAGGCGAAAGCAAAGTGAATCCAACAAGAAACAAGACAAGAGGCAACAAGAAGGATCAATCAAGCAAGAAAGAAGCCAATAGGCAAAAACAAAATGAATCAAGAAACAAGCCAAAAGGCGAAAACAAGAGGAAGCAAGCAAGACACAAGCTAAAGGGCGAAAGCGAGAAGCAGCAAGAAGAGGGGGATCTCTACTAACCTATAACTTCCCTTAGAATTCAATGTGCCATGGGGCAGTAAGCCTTGATATATATGTGATGTCATCATTAGGAAGTCCATGCAGGCTTTTGGAATGGTAAGCAACAATCAAAGGTCAAGGGCCAAAGAAACCAACCAATCACTATAAACCAAGGGGCTAGAAGAATGATATAGCAAATCGAAACACGAAAGAAGAAGGTAACTTTAAAATTCAAGAAAGAACATAATGTCAAACCTAGAAGAAACATGAAGTAACAAACAACTCAAGGGATATTAGCAATGACAAGCTAGAAGGAAGCATGATGAAGAACCCAAAAGCAATACATGACATGGGCGAAAACACTGAAGATACAAAAGAAATAGAATAAAGAAAAAAAAAGCTATGTACAATAATTATTCTGTTGAAGCACATGAGATTGGCTAGCAATGCTAACCGATAATCCTGTTTAAATGTTCATCATATGTATAATAAGTTGTTACAACCCTTCCGATTGGGTACCGGAAAAACACTACCCGATTTTTTTTACCTTTGTTATCATGACGAGAAGCTTAACTAATCACACTTAAGCCATTTATGAGATTTATCTAACTTGCATTTGAACATTAAGTCTGAAAGCTGTCTACAGTTTGGATCCATTCTCCGATCCCACTCCTTGCACATCATTATGAGATGGACAATCTATGAACATAACTCATATATGGTAAACTCACAAAGATCATTGTTTCTCTACATGAATAAGTTAATATAGAGTGGTCAAACTCGACATTTGTTCCATAGTTAATTCCAGCCCAAAGATTAAAGCTCCCTTGCTCAATCTACTTGGATACTTCCCTATATAGTGGTATTCACACGGAGGATGCCAAGACATAGATTTATCAAGAAACCTGAAGAAAAGCATATCACTTATTGAACTATTCTAATTATCAAAGTAAAAGCTCTCATGAAGTGAGACATAACTTAGAATATTGCTCTAGCTGAAGAGGCTGACTCATAAGAGATAGGTCAAGCAATATTCCACACAGTTTATTATTCAATCTTAAGATATCAAAAGATCTTCAAAATTACAAATTACAAGTACAATAGCTCTAGCCGTTAACCCAAAGTCCTTGGTTTTAAAGGCAAAGTTATAAGTTCTTCTCGAAGGGATGCAAACACTTAAGTTCAATCTCTACATAGGATTTAATCATGCTTAAGGTCCAACAACCATAGGCATTTATTTTGTAATTAAGCATGAGACAACTTTGCAACAATATTTAAGGGTTATAATATTAACTCATCACTGACTCAAGATCTTCCAATCAGTTCTTATGAGAGGGAAAGGAATCTTTAACTTCAATACCAAAAACTTGGCAACAACATTTCACAAATACGCGTGACAAAATAATTCCTTCTTTAATTTACACACAACTCTATCTACGAGTAATCATCAAGATGTAACAAGAAGATGACTACATTCTTTTTAAGTAAGTCATTACAACAAAGAAACACGCTTGAGTAGGCTAAAGATAAGAAGGACAATTCCAAAGTGAGAGAGTACAGAGTCAGTATAGTCTTTTATACTTCAGAATAATGCATTTATCAAAGGTAATTTATCTCCTGGTTTTCAACTATCTTCAACTGATTCTTGACCTGCAATGGACAATCCATGTCAGTATAAAACTGGCAAGTGTTTTCTCCTCCACAACCATCCCCCTATTGCAATCACGGTAACAAGCGAGTTACTTAAAACTTTACTAGCATCAAAAGAGTGTTTCTTCTGCTATTCTATTTCCCTACTCGTACTAAGACATGGCAAAATAGAAACATGATCAAGGAAAGCAAAGTACATCAGCGATGTCTATATTAACCCTATGATGTATTCTTATAACACCAAACTAGAAAATTATATTCCACCCAACAAGGCTTGCCCATCCAAATTCATGATGGCAATAAACAACTTCACAAAATAAACTCTCGGTTCTAGTTTAACAGGAATAATTTTATTAAGGCACAAGATACCATTCTATCTCGCACAACAGAAACACAAAGGTGGTCTCATACCAAAATAGTTCTTAATTAAAAATGCATAGTACTCAGGAAGATAAGAGAAAGGTACAACTAATGGATGATGCCATGGTCATTCAATAAAGAAAATCAATCATCAGTATACCTTAGCTAATGACACCGTGAAGTGCTGCAATTATAAATTTCACACCATAGTCAAAATAAAAGCTTATACAGGTAATTAAAAATCTTCACATAGCCCTTGAAAGCAAGTGCTACAGTCTATTATTAGGCGATGCAAGGAGAGAGACAACCATTGTTAAGAGCATACCTGCATTGATTTAATATCATGGAAATTTTACACTTAGCCCATAGAACTTAGGCTTGGACAGCGAATTTCTAGATAATATAAACCAAACATAATTTGGCATTATGTCTGTTAAAAATAACAGCAGAATTAGAACCCATTCACAACCGACATTGGTAATCATCCACATCGTGTGTAACATTGTGGTCAATGACACAAAAACTAGTACATTTAACCATGCCAGGTCAACATGAATCTCATTCATCTGTATGTTTGAATCAGGTAATGCTTTCATAATTACACGGCCATTAATTTGATATTATCAATTAGTTCCTATCCTTACATGATCACAACAAGAAGCAATAGGCCTTTGTTTTTTATTACAAAGTAAAGGAGGCCGTTTTTAGGCCTGTAGGTGGCTGTTATCACCACCGACAGGTCTAAAAACAGACCTGCAAATTTATGCTATATTCACTTACAGATCTATCAACAGATTTGCAGCTTGCAGGTAAGTATCATGTCATATAACTATATAAAAATATTGCAAGCTCATGCAACAAAACATATTAGCTCAATGAAGGGTACAAACAACCAGATAATTCCATAACACTCATATTTGCCTTTCACAGGAATTTTCAAGAACTTCATATCATTGTACCTGTTTTAATGTCTACAAGGCCAACCAATTCATGATGTTGGAATATAAATAACTGTCGTAGTTGGGGTAAACCAACTGAAAGTAATTTCTTGGCCTTGATGGCATTTTAACATAAATATGAGATATAATGTTTTTGCACCTATCTTTGATATATGTTTGAGACTCTTGGTCTCATTCAAGATATCTTGTATAATTTAGCAACTTCTAGCTTGCACTTTGAAAATGAAGAACACCTATGTTATTGGTGGTAAAATTTCAGCATGGAGTTTGACCTAATCTCGCTTCAATTTTTCATTGATGAGATTTCTTCTTCGCTATGGAATACCAGTCCTCTTATAATTTGTGAATAAAAAGAAATCATATGCTAGGGCGACCTCACAAAAACTTCAGGGTGGTTACAGCTCACGGCTTGGATGTATTGGGGAAACATTGAGCAGTCCAAAACCATCAATGTGGTCTTCCTTTGGTGTGATATACTACATGGAATACACATTTTAGCCACGAAGTCAAGAGTATTGCTCAACTTAGGATGAGCTCTCATCATCTTAGGTGTGAAACGGGTAGATGGCTAACTCCCAAAGAGGATTGGGAGGAGAGAATATGCCTCTTTTGCAACAAAGGCGTGGTGGAGACGGAACGACACTTCCTCTTGGAGTGCGAGGCATACAAAGACATCCGATACAGTTATGGTGAAACTTTGAAAATCACCAACCTGGACACCCTGTTTGAAGCAACAACGCTGGGTAATACGGCGAACCTCGTGATCAAACTTCACAACAGAAGGGAAGATCTCAAGAAGAAAGTTCAGGCAACTTAGGGAACGTTTTGTGGCTATGGTCTCGTTTTGAAGAAGATGTGCGCGACTGATGGGTCCCATAGACTGTTGTGGTCTCGTGGACGTTATTAAAATCCTTTCATTTCATTTCATTCAAGCATGCTCTAATTAACGAGGAAGTAACTCTCAAGCTGATTTACTCAGGATATTAATTTATATTTTGAGCGGCAAACATACAGAAGAGATCTGACACATTATATCCAATATGATTATTTCATGACATTTCCTATTAATGGGAAAGACCATTATACTATGCTAGGAAGGCTTACTGTTGTGCTTAGAAATATTCAAGAATGTTTTTGCTGGGCAAATCGCATGCCTGAATATGATAATCTGTATATCTATTTATTTCTTCAATAATGCCTGATGGTAAAAAAAACAAATCAAATATTGTATACTCATCCATGCCACTTTTTATTAATAATAGTCCTGCTGAAGCGTTCCAGTGGTTAAATACCAGGAATTAACAATGGTTCAAATGTGATTTTCACATACAACAATTTTATATACACTGTAAGTGTTTCCGCAAGTAGTAGCCCTTCTCATCTAAGAAGCATAGACTCTTTTTTTAAATGAACAGAGGCTACTTTATACAAACAGTAATTTTATCCAAAACTTTGAAATCTCATACCCTGTTCCCAGCAGATAGGCGGCTGGTGTTTTGAAATTTTTTCTCTAACCAAGAATTGGATTATGCTCAAATTTGACCAGTTCGTTCTCAACTTCAATATTACCAAACTCACAAAGAATCTCAAAGACCCAAATCGGGAGTAACAAAATATGACCATTTTACCAAGCGAGTTTTAGTGAACACCAAATATTTTACGAAGATCCTCGGGTAAGGCAGCTACTTTAATATAAAACCAATTCATCACATGGTAAGGCAACGTTTCTATTTTTTTTTAATCTTATTATATATTTTTCTTTTAACCTTTATCCTCAACTTACAGGACCTATAACCACATTATGCACAATACCAATGATTATAACTCCCATATGAACTCAGAAAATTATTCCAATATGCAGCGCAAAAATCCATAGAGGATGTCCCTAGATTATGAAGGAAACGATTGTTATTAGAGGCCCAAAATAATGTTCCAAAGGAGACCAACGATCAAAGGGACAAAATAAATGTCTGACAAGTGTAGCAAAAAAAAGACATTGCCCAAATGCATAGTTTGTGCATCCTAAGACCAGGATCTTGAACAAACACAAAGTTCATAACTCTTGGATTTGAATTTTTATTGCAACTAGATGCCCAGATCTGAGTAATCCTAGATTATTATCCAAGAGTAATGTAACAATTTAATGGAAAATAACAGAATATCCAGATTATATTTCAAGAAAAATTCTTAGAGGAAGAGACATGCTATTACAATCAGTATAATATCAAAACAACCGGTCAATCTTTCACCTCAGTGCCCAAATTTGGTGATTATTCTATAAACCCTAACAACTCTGAAATAGAAGCCGGATGTAACCAAGGGATTATCCAGAGTATTTTCCAAAAAGGAAGGGAAATAATGGAAGCAAAGCATGTTTTAAGACCATAAAAAAACAGGGTTATTCATATCATACACAGGAGGATGGTTGGAGTGGCAGAAATTCACTTGCCTGGAGAGAGAGAGAGAAGGGCGAGTTATCCTTAATCCAACAACCTCCTGCTGCATCCCTGCCTCCGTTTTGCTCCAGCAGTTTTCCCTTGTTGCACTCGGGCTGTATTTGCCTTGATATTCTCCTCTCCCAACTGCTGTGGTGATTAAATGGGTCTGTCCTGACACCATTTTGGTGTCCTAGTGGTCCTGCCAGGGCACATTTTAATTCTCCAAGGCGCAATTTGCCTTCTCAAGAAAAAACATTAATGCAGGATCTAAGCAAATCTGCCCTCCGCCCCTTCATTACCCAATGTGTTGGGTTTATTATTACACACTTCAAAAAAAATGTTCCATCATATTTGCAAAGAAGGTGAAAAGTTATTTTAATCACCATGTATTTTCCTAGGAGTCTTTTGGAGTAAAATCACTCACATTTGGAGGAAATAGCCAAATGATTTAATTTCTAACCAAGGCCAAGTCCCTTGTTTACCATGCATTAATAGGACCATGCCAAAAGTAATATGTATTGCATTAGTAATATTAAACCTGTGAAAGGTTGGAGTACCAAGATATCAAGGGCACAATTGGCCTAGCAATGGCAGCCTCCTGTTAATCAGGAAATATCCTGACTAACTCGGCAATAAAGATGTCTCAACCACGATTATAGGAGAAACAATATAAATTGTATCCACAGATCGATCCCTGATCATATAGGAACTAGTATTAGGTATGTTTTATGGTGCTGATCACTGGCAAGAGCCCTTATTCCAGCACAAGTCAAAACGGGATGTAACATAAGTTGATCACCCATTTTCATGGTCAACATCTGAGGATCTTGTGGACTATAAATCTAAGGAGTCAGATGTGTCAATAGTAGTATTCAAAATGTAATATTGAGCTATTTAGTAACTTGAATCATCATCACTCGTAGTGCAATCATTATTGTGGCAATTAGCTACAAAAGTCATTTTATCCTATTGAAAAGAAACACTTTGTTTGGACCGTATAGTGAAAATATTACTAGGGGCTTTAGCTTGAACTAACACAATAGGTTGCAATAAGACTACCTTAGTGCATGGATGAGTAGGTATTGTAAGTTTAGACGCTTTCACTTGAGGTTGTATGATTTGTTGTTTAGGTAGCACTTTGGATGATACCGCGTGTCGTCATTGTACAGGTGATTTATAAGATGTGCCTTGAATAGTAATCACTTTGTTATCATGCACAAAATTTAGACATCGGTGTAATGTGGATGTGATATCTCTCATTTGAATAAGCCAAGGACATCCATGTAATAGATTATATGTCCCATTATCCAACAATACATGAAATCACACTAAATAGGTCTTAGGATCTATGGTAACATGGAATGTGATACCCGTGAGAGGTGTCAATGTAAGGCCGTCATAACCTTTTTTGGGAACCATGGTTCTACCAATTAAGTCTTTTTGAGGGCACTCTCTACTAGCAAGAAATTGCATTGTGCATATGTTTAAGCTCGAATTGTCAACCATGGTACTATTTGTTAATTTTGAACGTGAATCAATGCAAACTTGTATGATTAATGGTCCATTGTTTGAATCATCTATTGGAATTTCATGATCATAGAATGTAATCAAAGGAACCTCTTTATGTGCATATGTGACCACACCTATGAAACCATCTAAGATATAAGCATTGTAAACCATTGGTTGTTGTTTAGGTGTTACCATGTAAACATTGTCTTCCTTCTTAGTATCATGATTTGGAAGTGGATTAGTTAAGACTTTCAAATGTTGACTTGGTTGTGTAACGAATTCGTTCAATGTATTGTAGTGTCATTCCACTTGAATAACATTACTATCAATTAGATTTTGAATCTTATGTCTCAATGCAAAACATTTATTGGTAGTATGACGTGAAGCTCTATGGTAATCAAAATGTACATTCACATCATAATGCTTTGGTAAAGGATCCTGAGGAGGTAAAGATATCATATTGCATTTAACTTTTTAAGCGATAGCTTAAACACTTGGTGAGGAGTCTCAACTAACTGTGTAAATTGTCTATGCTCTCGAGAAGGAAGGAAAACGTTGTCAGGTGGTTGTGATACTGTGTTTACTACATTCTTGGTCTCATTTTTAACTTGAAAAGTAGGATTATCAGTAGCTTTAGCCTTGAATGTCGATTTACCTTGATATTTAGCTCCACTAGAGGTAGGGTCACTAGACCTATATTTAAACATATTGGCCTCTAAAAACTTGATCTCATAGTTGTGAACTATATGACAAAGTTCATCGAAAAATTGACATGTTAAACACTACTTTTTCCTTGATAGGATGAAGCAAACTTTGAGAGAAAATAATTTGTAACTCTTGATCAAGTAATTGGTGAGACATCTTCATTAGCATTGTTTTGAAGTTAAGAACATATAACTAGTAGGCTCATTAGGGCTTTGTTTAAGTTGTGCAAGCTGTGAAAATGTGACCTTTTGGCTAATTTTGATGGAAAAATGAGTTAAAAAACTATCTGACAAAGAATTGAAGTAATGTATGAAGCCTAATGGTAGGGTGTAGAGCCAATCCTGGGCAAAGTCCGTCAGACTTCTAGGAAAGAGCTTAGTCAACAATCTATCATTTTGACAAATGATCTAATACAATGTGAAGGGTAACCTTTGCCATTGAATAATTCAAACTTAGGTACCATGAAATCAGTAGGCAAAGGGTAGCCAAGGACCTCATAAGCTAACGGGTTGTGTAATATGTCATGAGAGATCATCACATGACTTAATTTTTTAGATCCTTGGGAAAGTTGTTGAATTTGTGCAAGAGCATGACCAAAAGATGTAGATTGAAAACCAGGTTGGGAAGGTCGAGAAACAATAAGATTCATAAAAGAAGCATTAAGCTAAGAAGGAATAAACATAGTAACATGAGTAGAAGTAATAGGTGGAGGCACAAGAGTGGAATTAGTAGGAGCATTAGCGTTGTTACATCAAGGAGAATCTCTAGTAGGTGGAATCGAAGCATTCCAAAATTCTTTTGCAACATGTACGTCCTCAGATACAATGGTTCCTTTGTAGTTCCTTTAAGATAAACAATATGCCACTAATTTGTTCAGGATTGTCCTTAATAGTTTCTCTAAAGTAAGCAATTATTTTGACTTTCTTTATCTACTTCTCATGGTTTATGTTTTGAAATCCACTAGCACCATTATCATTCTTAGCATTGTCATACATAGCATGATCGTCAAAAGCATTGTTATTCATAGCATAAGCATTGGAATCACAAGGATCATCGTTTACAACATTTGCATTTTTAAACAAGCATGAGCACCAAGCAAGGGAATTTGAATAAAATCAATAGGTCTACCGTCAATCTAGCACTTTGCGTTATAGGTGTATTATATATAACTTGCATAGTTGGCATAAGATAGAAACATAGAGAAAATGCAAGAAGCTAGGGCTAATGACATTGCAATAAGAATGCAAATCACTAGATAAATCAGATCTGAAATAACCACAACAGCAAACCCTCAAGGGAAAGAGAGCATGGAATCTTAAGGTTGGATATACAAAAAGGAGGGGCTCACCAAAATGTTTTATGTGGAGGGTGCACAAGTGTTCAAAATACCATAACCACATAAAATGGAAGGGGCGATTCAGATTTAATATAAGAATCCCAAAATAGTAAATGAAGACTTGAATTGCAAGATTGATTGAAAGTACCTTGAGCAATTGACAATTAAAAGGGAAAATAGAGAGATAGATGTGTACTTGATTTTTGACTTGAGTTTTGATAGAGACCGAGAATGCTGGAAACGGGAATATGAAACAATGTAGAAGGGCATCCATAAAACAATAATGATGTAAGGCAATGACTAGTTTTGTATGGATTGAAAGTGGCGAGACCATTTTTGAATTCCTCCAAAAATGACAGTCCTCAAAATGGTCAGACAAGTTTGAAAATGACTCTATAGATCTATAGGGTTAGAAACTTCTTGGAACCCTTTGTCAATAACAAGTGTCTAGAAACTTCTCTCCAATAAGAAAAATGATGCACATAAATGGCAAATCTTATCTTCTTCGATGTAACCCTAATCTAGCCTCAATCCCTAGAAATACATCCATGAAAAAAATAAACATGCATAGTTATTGGCTTGGGCCCCTTGATTGGGGGTTGCTCTACATATTAGTACTGAGAATCAAGGCTCAGTGTAATTTTAGTGTATGTGAGTGACCCATCCTAATGTGAGAGAGACCTTTGCCGTCTCTTCCTATGCAAATAAGCTATATGTTCTTTCACTAGATACAATCATTTTTTTTGGTACAAGCATGCAGTCACAAGACTTTAGTAGTATAGAGAATGGAGCAACTGTAGAATATGTGAACTCCTTGACAAGTGTGCAATAGATATGCTCAATGTGCAACTCAATAATAAGATTGGAGATCCATAAATGGCTTAAAGGTATGTGTATATATAAGCATATTTGAATTCAAATTGGAATACATTCGCATGTAGGCCGGCCATGGAAAGGTGTGAAAACTGACAATCAAGGCACATGAAAACATGACATGGTGACACAAAGGACCTACAAACAACTTGACCACTTTCGAAGTATTCCGAAAGAGGCCTAGGCTAGTTTCATATAGTTCTGAAAGAGGTCAAGATTAGTTTTGCACTGTTCCAATAAAGGTCAAGATAGAAAACCCATGAAACAGAGACCCAAATGAAATATAGGACATCTGGGTGAATCTTGAGGCAAACAAATGATAGATTTAAAGGTGTTCTTGAGCAAATGTAAATGACAAAGACTATGAAGGGTCCAATGTGAAGGGAAAGTGTACCAATAAGACCCTAATGTAAGCCAATGAACCAAATGTACTAAAGCATGACAAAAGCATTGCAAGTACATGGCTTGTATTGATATTAGGTGTCTACAGTGTGATGGGCTTCTGTAGCCATTGCCTTTAGTCTAGTACTTTGGCACCTATACAATTGTATTATGCTAGAGTTTGAGCAATGAATATTAGATTGACCATTATAGATGAAATGAGACACATCCTAGGACTGGTTGTACTGCCATCAAACCATCATGTGCATTGCATTATCAATATATTTGCCAGATTAAAGTTTTCAATGGGATATTGCTTAGGATCAAATTTTAGGGCAGAATGAAGAAAAGCAAGTTGACCCCATAATATTTGATATCAACTAAAAATATTGATCTCTTTGTATTAGACAATCTAAAGCAACAAATTTTGGTGGATTGAAACAAGCTGGTTAGAGCCATTAATGGAGTTGCAATCAAATTCATCTTCTTTGATGCCATTGGCACTGTTTAGTGCGTCATAGCACAAAAGCTATTTATGGCATTGTTGGGTGGATATTTCATTTGCTACTAAAAATGGTATTCATATTCATCTTTTCTGAAAGTGGGTATGTATGGAATATAGGATTTGTACAAACCCTTGCAAATGAAGTTGGAGGTGGGTAGAGTCATACTAGGCCCACGTGAATGAAGTCACAAGTGGGAGTGGGCTGCAATGACCAAGTGTGAGGGGACATTGTGAGTGTAATGGCATGTTGCGGGGACTGACCACATACAAGGTAGCATGTCAATGAGGGCTGTCAAGGGAGAAAAAGCTTTGCAATAAAAGAAATCAAATTAAATTTTAATGTGGTTGATCAGTTGCAAAGGTCAGATAGTACTTAGGTAGACTAGATGAATAAAGTGGGTGAATCAAGCGGGTTTAAAATAATGACTAGGAAAGGGCCTGTAGATATAGTCGAAGTGCATAGGCATCAATGTTCCTTGTATCTTGGGGGTGGCGAAAAAAATCCCGAATATTGGGGATGGCTATTAAAATAATATATAAAAATTAATTTTTAAATCTTTAAAATATAAATTAGAAAAAAAAAACTAAAATAAGCTAAATTTTAAAACAAGAAGTTACTAAATAAAACCATTGATCCAATAATCCATTTTATAATCCAAAATCGTGAATTCTAAATTATGATTTTTACTACTCAAATTTACAAAGTACAATTTCAAACCTAGAGAAGAGAAGAGTGCATCAACATGTTATGGTTGAAACAAAAATGCAAAGTTAGCATCTCAGAGATTGGAATCATCATTTGAGGAAAATCTTGGGAACTGCTCATCGGTAGAGTTGTTGGACTCATCTCCCACTTGCAAGGGGACCTATCCAATCTTGACTGCACAACCTGGTCCTCGTCAATCTGCATTGGCTCCTCAGGCTCTACATTCCAACGTAATGTTGGGCTCTCCTTGGACTCAGGGGTCTTGTGATCATGCAGACATAAGGCACTATGTACAACAAGAAGTATATGCGCTCTCCTACAGGTAAGCTTGTTCCACTACACGTAGTGGATCTAGCTATATGTAAACCAATTCCTTTTAGTAGCAAAGAAACTAGAAACTTGTGAAAGGAGGCGAATGGCAAGTGTTTAAAGCAATCCTAGAGGCCCATAGAGTCATCACCAACTCATTGGCTTGTCTTGTGCCAATGCGAGCTTATTTACCCTAGTTGAAGTCTTGGAGCCTTCAAGTTAAGTAAACTTGAGTCACTCAATGCTGAATTTTGAAGCTTCCTCTGGATTATACAATTTTGTAGGGTCTTCATGATGTCCTTCATCTCCTCACCATCCAAGGGGTCAACTCGTTTAGGTCTCTTCACACACCATTTTGAATTAACTACATATATGACCATGTATAATGGGTGTTCAACTTCTCCTACCTCTGTTGAATGATGCATTGAACATGCTAATGGTAGATCTCTAGGGTGGGGCTCTCATGAATAATAGCCTAGCAAAAATTTGGGGTAATTTTTTTGGTTAAAGATGCATAAAATGCAAACCACCAAAAAGTCATTTGTTGGATTTGGTACTGCAAGGATAAACAAGTTTCATGACCTCCAACATCGAGGTGGGACTATTGCATAGAATGAGAGTAAATTTTGGACCTCATTCAATACATTGATTATCTCTAGGATGATAAGCTCCTGGTGAGCCGTTTTATCCAAAGTTGCAATATTGATATTGGTAGTTGTTTTAACTTTTTAGGACTTAGTGAAATGTAAATTGACTTAATTTGACCTTTCTAAAAATAACAATAAATAATGTAAATAAGAACTTAGGTGGAAAATGATTGAAACGGGAGATCTAGAGGCTACAAACTGAGATAGACGCTGGTTCGAGTGTTGCAAACAGGATCTAGGTGTCAAACTCTTGGACAGTAACACCTTAATTGGACAAAAGCACTGTGGCGCTAGTGTTGCTATTTTGGCAGTAGTGTCCTCTGTGCAAAACTGTTTCGAGCTTCTAGGTGCATTTGTGTCTGCGTCTGTCAAGCCTGTTCTTGTGCGCATGAGTTTTGGATCTCTATGTATGACCCATTTTGATTGATTTTATGTGCAAACCCTAATCTTCCATGTTATTAGGGCATCCGGTTGATATAAGCAGTAAAATGTGTTGTTAGTGGGGTAGGTTGGATATTCTCAACACCCTGTTGTGATGAGAGTTGCTTATATACCAATTCTCTAAAGAGGGATCAAGTCGGATGTAGTTCTCCCCATCTAAGTGCTGGTGCAAGTGCAAGTGAAGCTAGTATGGTTGTTGACTTGAGTGCTTTGAATGTGCTTGAGACTAGAAACTTGATTAATCTAAGATTAAGAATGTTGTAGATAGTTGTATAGAAGTAGGGCAGAATAGGGATTGATAATTTTATTTGTGCACAACTTGTCTTGAGTTTGTATGTGTGATTTGCATCTGATTTCCTTCTAGTGGTTAGAAGGCTAAAAGTTATGTATATATATTGTTCTGGTGCTTGTGCAGATCTTAAAAGAGGTCTAGGCCGACCCTGGTCTTAGATTTGAAAAGATATCCATTGGTAGAAAAAGGAGGGAAATGACAGTAGCACCAAAATTGGGACACTAGCGCCATGGGGTGCTACTGTCCCTATTATGGCGCAAGTGTCCAAGTGGCAGAATCGGAGGCACTAAGGGCCAGGTTGTCAAAATGATTGTCTGGGACTGATTTACGGATATCTAGGGATGCTTGTGGCTCGCACGAAGACTGGATAAGTGTGAAAATAGGTCCTAAGATAGGTCTAGGACTAAGCTAGGGATAAGTGGTCTCAAGTAGCACTCTTAGCACTGAAGTGTTATTTTTAGGTGATTACATTTGCCCCCTCTTTATTCTAGAAATGCAGCGCAGCGAAATGACTAGGATAAAGGAAAAAGAAGCGTACTTGGACTTACCTAAGAGGTGAAACCCGTGAATTTGGATTTGAGTGTGTGAAGCCTGCGTCATTACATGTCCTACAAATGAAACATGCATAGATCAGTCCTTACTTAAGAGATGTTGAAAGCAAAGGCAATACTGAGTAAAGAAGTAAAATTGAGTAAAGAGATAAAACTGAGTAAAGAGATAAGAGAGAAGAAAGGAACGAATACACTTCACTGGGTACGCGAACCAATACATAAACCAAGTGACAACTTGTGTGTGTGTGTGTATATAGTGATCAATTGGTGAATAATTTGGATTGAGCTAATGGCTTGCTCAATCCCCATGTGTGGGTGGCTTAGGAACTCAATCTAGTTTTGATTCCATCATTGCCCATCCCTGCTTGGTGGGTCATGACCTGTGAATAATTTGGATTGGACTGATGGTGTGTTCAACCTTCTCATGTAGGTGGCTCAAGAACTCAAGTAGACTATAACTCCATCATTGCTTACCCATGTGTAGTAGATGCATCTGAAATTGAAATTGCACGATGTAACTAGAAATGTGTAACTGGAGATGTTGGCTTTGCAGCCACTCGGGTATATTAGGTGGCTCTGGGCCACTCAGGGATGCCAACCACTGCAGATGGAGTAAGGCATAAATCTGGTGTGTAACCTGGAACATGGTCTCTGATGTGTACAATGTAGAGAATGACATGGAGTTTGTCATTACATCTAATCAATCGATGTATAAGTGAGCATATGGATACAATGTGCCGCGCACATGCCCACTAATCTGATATCTGAGCATATGGATTCTAGATTAAGTTGTAATAATCTATCGCTGAACTAAAATGGGAATGATCGTGTTGCACATAATGCCCCCAATTTGAGAAAACTGGTATGAATTTGAGCTAAATTGAGCTAAAACTGGTAATCTGTAATTGAATCTGTGCAGACCTAGAGTGTACATGTAATTTTTCTGGGCAATCTAGAATTTTCGAAAATTGAGGCTATTGGACAGTAGTGTCATATCTTGGACAGTAGTGCCATGTGGCATTAGTGTCCCAATCTGGACACTAATGTCTGACTATTTTGATTTCTGTGCAACTGTAATTGATCTCTGTGTCAATTTTTTCCACCGTGTTTTCTTGAGTTTGATTTCTGTATTCTGAGTCTATGTGCTGAAAATTGTACTCTGGTGCATCTAGATAGCCTGATCTGTATGGCAAACCCCTATGAATGCCCCCTCTTTTGAGAGGAGTTGTTGAACTTGTGCAAGAACTATCCTTAAAAGAAAAAGCTTTGCACAATGTGTGTTAGACGGAGCATATATGATATTTGTGTAATAAATCAATATAATGTGCATACATAATATCAGAATGTAAGATACTCTAAGCATAAGTTTGTAATGTGTGATGTATGTTATGTTTAGCATTCACAAGGTTGTCGAGATAAATGTGACAATGTATATGAACAAAAATCTGAGAAATAACTGAGTAGCTACCTCGGGGGATGGGGCATGATGTCCATCACGACACCCAAGTAAGAAGGGGAGATATATGAGGTGTCTCATGGCATTTAAAACTGGAGTGTGTAACAAGCAAGAGATAAGTGTCATGGCCATGACACACAAGAAAGCATAAATACAACACATATGAGGCACAGAGTAAGTGAAGGGGCCACAATACAAGAGACATGGGCACATGTCACTAAATTTAAGAAAGCAAGACATACAAGGACATGTTCAAATGTCCACATATGCAAACAAGTAAGTTGGCTTAGAAATGTCCGCATACACAATTAGGAAAGCACACATAAGGACATGGGCACATGTCCAAAGCATACATATAATGGAAAGAAGTGGCGTAGAGCCATAGAGCAATGACATATTCAAATGCCATCGAATAGAAGAAGCATAGATATACAATCAAGTCTAAACTAAAAAAGCTAGAAATGAAAGTATGTATAAACATATGATACAAATTTGTATAGAGCTAAGATGTATATTAGTTGAGTTTAAAGTAGTAGTAGTCGGCAAAAAATCTGAGTATGTGTAGCATGATTAATATCAAGATATAACAATGCTAAATCTGTGATGTAAAGTTTAGAAAGATGTAACTTGGCAATCGAAATTGTGTAGGGTGCTCTCAAATGGGCAAATGTGTCCAATGATTGGCTCCTCGTTAAGTTGTTCACACGCAGTCTAAAGGACTATGCCTTACATTGGTTCTATGATCTACTGAATCAATCTATCACCGCATTCAATCCATTGGTAGATATGTTTTAACCTTTTAGGGCTTAGTGAAATGTAAATCTTATGTTGTTAACAGGCTAAGTATAGTAATAGAATTGACTTAATTTGACCTTTCTAAAAATAACAATAAATAATGTAATAAGAACCTAGCTGGAAAATGATTGAAACGGGAGATCCGAAGGTCTCAAACTGAGATAGAGGTTGGTCTGAGTGTCACAAATAGGGTCCAGTTGTCAAAACCCCTCCTGGACAGTAGGACCTTAATTGGACAGTAGCGACATGTGGTGCTAGTGTCCCTATTTTGATGGTAGTGTCCTCTGTGTAGAATTGTTATGAGCTTCTAGGTGCCCCTGTGTCTAGGTCTGTCAAACCTGTGCTTGCACGCACAAGTTCTTGATCTCTGTGTATGATCCGTTTTGATTGATTTTATTTGCAAACCCTAATCCTCCATATTGCTAGGGCATCTGGTTTATACAAACAATAAAGTGTGTTGTTAGTGGGGTAGGCTAGATATCCTCAACACCCCGTTGTGATGAGAGTTGCCTACATACCAATACTTGAAGAGGGATCAAACTCGATGTAATTCTCCCCACCTAAGTGTTGGTGCAAGTGCAAGTGAAGCTAGTATGATTGTTGACTTGAGTGCTTTGAATGTGCTTAAGACTGAAAACTTGAGTAATCTGAGCTTAGAAATGTTGTAGATAGTTGTATGTAGAAGTACGACAGAATAGGGATTGATAACCTTAATTGTGCACAACTTGTTATGAGCTTGTATGTGTGATTTGCATCTAATTTCCATCTAGTGGCTAGAGGGCTAAAAGTCATGTATATATATTGTTCTGGTGCTTGTGCAGGTCTTAAAAGATGTCTATGTCGACCCTAAGTGGTCTTATATTTGAAAAGATATCCGTTGGTAGAAAAAGGAGGGAAATGACAATAGTGCCAAAATTGGGACAGTAGCGCCTGTTCCTATTATAACGCTAGTGTCCAAGGGGTAGAACCTAAGGCACTGAAGGCCAAAGATGTCAAAATGATGGTTTGAGAATGTTTTAGAGATGTCTAGGGATCCCTGTGGCTCATACGAAGGTTGGATAAGTGTGAAAATAGGCCCTAAGATAGGTCTAGGGCTAAGTTAGGGATAAGTGGTTTCAAGTAGCACTTTTAGCACTCAAGTGTCATTTTTAGGTGATTATAGTAGTGTTGTTCATCTCCTCTCTGCCAACTCTCCAGGGCATTGTGGAGAAGTCTTACTTGGTGGACAATGATAGGGGCACTAGTGAGGCATGGGAATATATCAAAATCCGCATATCTAATGAGTCTGAAAATTGTGGATATAATTGATGTGATGTATTTGACATCTACCCAAAATATTACACTCACTAGCACCTCTTCCCCTGCGCTATCTTGGACTCCCCCAACGAGTGCACTCATTTGTCATGATCATAAGTTGTAGGGGTTCCTACAATTCAAGCATCCTCTCCAACAAAATAAAGTAGGATGCAAACTAGTGAGGTGCTCCTTAAGGGCATGGGGATATCAAAATTTGCATATCTAATGACTCTAAAAATTGGAGATATAATTGATGTGATGTATCTTACATCTGCCCAAAATATCTCACTCACCAAAACTTCTTCCCCTGCTTTTTCATGGATTCCTTCACCAAGTCCACTCTTGTTTCATGATCATAAGTTTAGGGGATCCTGCAATTCAAACATCCTCTCCAACAAAATAAAGTAGGATGCAAAGTGGGTCTCCATTGGATTGAGGAATTCCTTACTCGAAAAGGTGCGGAAGAAAGTCGGTGATGTGTGGTGGTTACAAATGAACTTATGCAACTCCTTAGTATCAACCTCTCCCTTTTTGACCCAATCAATTTTGTTGATGTTCTTCAGTGCATTTTTCATAGCATGCATGTGGTAGGTGTCCAAAAGATATGCCTATAGGTAGCCTCAACTAGTTTACTTGCTACCTTGCACACATAAGTTGCATCTGCCACTACCTATGCCACACTGGAAGGACCAATCTTCTCATTGGCTTCTCACAATATTTGACATTGGAACTCCACATCCTTATGCTTTCTTGAATGGTCAACTGCCCTCAAGAAGTAAGGTCCATCCTTACATGTGGCAATACTATTGATGAGTGGGTGGTGTCTAATATCCATCCACCCATCCATGATTATACTGCATGAATGAGAGACCCATGTGGACCTCATCTCCTCCATTTATACATTCACCTTGGAATAGTTTTTGTCCAAGATGGTAGTCCTTAATTTTGTTTCTCTTGGAGGCATATAAGATGTTAGGATATTTCTTTAAAATAAACTTAAGCAACAATAGCAAATCCACATGAATGTGGAAAATAAGAACATATCCAAGATATTTATTTGAAAATGGTAAATGAAATGATATAACATAATCAAATATATTGGTCACTTCGAGGGGGCAACCTCCAGAATGTAGAGTAATAATGAAAGGAATTTGAGAATACAACTTATGATGATTTGAGAGAGTCTTGCGCTGCCTATTTATAAAAATAATTAGGCAAGGTCACACCCTTTCGTCCTAAATAAACATTTAGAATTAATGAATGAAAAAATAAAGGTTATGTGTGCCACAAGTTGGTCACACCCTAACCTTAGTACATTCAAGAAGATAGAATATTAGGGGTGTAACATGGGTTGGGATTTTTCCGTGTGCTTACATAACTTCTTGTCCCAGTTGTGCGAGCCCAACAAATAACACCCACTTCCTACGCTGGCCTATCACTCAAGCTTCCACTTGGCACTCACCTGAGATGCAAAGAGATTACGAGGACTCATTAGGGTGGTGATGAAGAATACCATACAAGGTGGTCATTAATGAAAATGTGAACGTTATCATAAAACAAATATACATAGATCTCTGCTAAAACATGAGAAACAATCACATACATGTATCACCATTCAGTAGTACACAAGATTCTCCACGATATATTTATATTCATTCATAAAGATATTTCATATGCTTCAGCATGCATGCTATTACAATGTTCATTCAAGTTCCAACAATGGCAGCATATACATCAAAACCCGTATTAAATAATAGTTAACTAATAACTAACTTATTGAGCCCTTTTATAGGTGGCAAAATGGGTTTTAATAAGCAATCCCTGCCTTGCTCTCTGTGACAGCTCATAACCCTAAAATCCTCATGCATGTATCACCATTCAATAGTATACAAGGTTCTTCACAATATAATTATATTCATTTATAAAGATATACCATGTGCTTTAACATGCAAGTTGTTACAATGTTTATTCAAGCCCCAATAATGGCAGATTCTACATCAAAACCTGTACTACAAATTAGTCAACTAGCAATTAACATATTGAGCCCCTTCACAAATGGCAAGGCAGGTTTTTATAAGCAAACCCCTCCTTGATCTCAATCACCACTCATGACCCTAAAAATCTTAACAACTTTTCTTCCATGATCCTTACTTTTCGGCTCCTTGCGTTGTGCTAACTGATTTTCTTTACTTTGTGCTCCCTTGATTTGCAAATCCTTGTTTTGCGCCAATTGGAAGGCTTTTTGAGATTTGTGAAAATCAACTCACTAACTTGATTTTTTCTTTTGTCTCTCTTGGAAAGGTGTTCTTGATCTGGGCTATAATTTAGGTGACAATTCGGGTGACAGTTAATTCCTTGAATTCTGTATTGTTTCAAATCCTCACCCGTTATGTCCTCGAGCCCCGTATTGTTTTAAATCTTGGAAATCGAATTGTCGGGTGACAGTTATTTCCTCGAATACTGTATTGTTTTAAATCTTCACCCGTTAATTCCTCGAGCCACTCAATTTCCCGCGAGATTGGTGACCTTCCACATCCTCCCCATGCTTTCAAAATATGTATAAATGAAGAGGTAGCCCGAAATGAGGGGGCAGACATCTCTTCTCAGAGATAAACATATGTTTGGGTCGACAAATCTGATCAATAAAACATCTCTTCTCAGAGATAGCATTATTTGAATTTTGTTCTTGTTTCTTGAATTATCTTTCAACCAAAGCTTTCGAGTTTTGGATCAGTGGTATTAGAGCGGTTTGTCTTGAGAGTGTATGATCTCGAGGACGAGGTCAGGATACAGGGAACTTGGGGGGAAGCAACAGAGCTTCCAAACTTTCCACCTGTTCTCTCCAAATGACTTCAAATGGCGGACGACACCGAGACATCCGATCCTTTCAAGGAAATGGTGAATGAAGCCCTCCAACGGCAACAAGCGTAGATGCTGCAACAATTTGTTCAAATTATTCAAACACTTCCGATGGGAAATTCTGGGTCCGCGGCTACACGCCCTGGCTCCTCATCTAGGGAACTTCCTTTCAGTGCCCCAACACCCTTCAAGGTTCAAGGAAATTTTGTTATTCCCACATTTGAAGGCAAAATCAATGCTAATGCAGTAGAAAATTGGTTGGATCAATTGTCTTCCTACTTCTCTGTAAATAAGTTCACCGATGGAGAAAAGATCACTTTTGCTCTTTTGAAATCATCATTGCTCGTGAAAAACTGGTGGGAAGTGTACAAAAAGAGGTTCAGTATAGATATCATTAGCCTTGGGGTGGAACCTACCTAGGTTGATTTTATGGAAGCAGTAAAAGAAGAATACTATCCCATCGGAGCATATGATGATCTGTACATACAGTGGCAACAACTTCGCCAAGGCAAGGACCAATTTGTTCAAGATTACATAGACACTTTTCACTCTTTGTCTGCAAGATTGGGCATTCAAGAAAGTGAGAAACATAAGACTCTCAAATATCGTGGTGGACTACAATGGTACATACGGAGAGAAATGGAACTCTTCAATTTGGAAACCCTTGGTGAGGTGTACAAGTTCGCAGTGAAGATTGAGCAGAAGCATGAAAGAATGAATATGAAGAGTCAGCATTCAAAATAGAGAAGTGACAAAGAAGGTCAAACATGAGGCCAAAATTGGAAGCAAAAAGAAGGAAAGGCTGGAAAATGATGTGATTACCAAAAAACTGGAACTCACTCCAAAGAAGAATGTCGAGCCATCAAGTCCCTGCTTTCTGAGTCACAATCCTCAACATCTACTGCTCTGCCTCATACAGACCCTGTAGTTGAAGAGGTTGAAGAAGAGATTATAGATGCTGAGCTTGAAGCCATTGTTGCTTCATCACAGACCCATGAGGAGAGGCTAGATGACAAGGAAAGGTTGTTTCACTCTAAGTTATGGGTAAAAGGTAAGCCTCTGCATTTCATTTTTGATAGTGGAAGTCAAAAGAATTTAATCTCTGCTAATGTTGTGAAAAGCCTAAATTGTCCATGAAGCCTCACCCAAAGCCATACAGTAATGGATGGTTGAGTCCAGGGAGAAACCTCCGTGTCACCCACCAATGTCTTCTCTCATATGCAATAAAACCTTTCCAAGATGAGGTTTTATGTGATGTGGTCAATCTAGATGTTTGTGATGTACTCTTTGGTTAGCCATTCATGTATGATCTACATGGCATCTATGAATCAAGAACTCGAAGGATTACTCTCACTCTTGGAACACGACGCTACAGGGTACCAGAGGTACCACCTTCTACATTTGTCTCTCTGATTAGTGCCAAGAAATTTGTTTTCATGGTGGTCAAGCCACAAGAATCCAAAAGGGTTGATGTTACAGCCATGACTACACAAACAACACAACAGAAGCAAATAGATGCCAAGCTGAAGAAGTTCACGGCCTTCCATCTACAAACTGATGGTCAGATAGAAATGGTGAACAATCGGGCCCTGCACAGTTCCATAAATCACAGTCCCTTCCAAGTATACATCGAAAATCAAATCGATGTACAACTACCACACTTGATGACAAATCTTGATGCAATGGGGACCATTGCTTTTCAAGGAGGGAGGAATGATCCGAGCAACAATTTAGGTGACAGTTAATTCTTCAAATTCTGTATTGTTTCAAATCCTCACCCGTTATGTCCTCGAGCTCCGTATTGTTTTAAATTTTGGAAGTCGAAGTGTCGGGTGACATTTATTTCCTCGAATACTGTATTGTCTTAAATCTTCACCCGTTAATTCCTCGAGCCACTCAATCTCCTGCGATATTGGTGACCTTCCACATCCTCCCCATGCTTTCAAAATATGTATAAATGAAGAGGTAGCCCGAAATGGGGGGGGCGGACATCTCTTCTCAGAGATAAGCATATGTTTGGGTCTGCAAATCTGATCAATAAAACATCTCTTCTCAGAGATAGCATTATTTGAATTGTTTTGTTCTTGTTTCTTGAATTATCTTTCAACCAAAGCTTTCGAGTTTTGGATCAGTTCTCTAAAAGCATCAAGCTGAATTTTTCCTTCATTTGCAGTATTCTCAAAGATCTCCATCTGTTTGAACATTGTGGAGCTTTGATAATGGCTAAATGGCTTTCGCATGTTCAATGCTTTATACCCAGCTGAAACGCCTTATTCATTTGTTAATAAAATCTAGCAGCTTGGTGGGGAACTATAGCATCAGATCATCCTCAATCCAATGATGAGAGCCATTCTGAGAAGGTGGAATGACGTCTTGATCAAAAAATGACTTATGCCGTCGAATTTTAGAAGAGCTTCTCACACCGTCAAATCTTCTTATGCAAAGGAATAGATTGTGCTTAAAGTCGTGGAAAAGGGGGCCCATGAAAGAATCAAATAGCCAAAGGAGCAATGTATCGGTGGTGAGTTATGTTGAAAAATTGAGATTGACACCATCATCCAAAGCCTCTCACACCGTTAGATCCTCTTCCTAGTGCTGATCTCTAGCCGTTTGATTGACAAAGCTAAGAACCTGCAAACAGTTGAGCTATAGCTTTGAAGGATAAAAGTTAAGGCTTGCAGGGACAAAGCACTGTGTGAACAAATAGCTAGGCTATCAAGAGTTGTGTTTGCATTTTGTCCTAGCATATAGTAGAAGCTAGCTGAAACAGTGATCAAAGAACAAATCAAACCACTATTTCAAAAAGTGGGTGAGATTCAAAATCAAAATTTGCAAAGACGACCTGTATAGAGCTATTAAATCAAGTATGCGGACAAGACCCGGACAATAAACCTAGCCATGCTAAGCTATTATGAAAATGTGCAAGTATCTTGAAATGCAATCTGCGAAGTTGTGATGGCAATAAAAGCTTGTTAAGAAAGAAGCAAGGGAAAGCATGCACAACAAAGACTCCCCTACTTTTCGATATTGGGTGATTTAGCATTAAAATCCTTTTCCCACTCTCTTCTTTTTTCCTCATTCTATAAAAGGGCATAATTCTCTTACTGTGAGTTGGCTTCTTTGGACCTATATGCCCCTGTATTTTGTAAATTTAGATCTAAAGCCTCTACGATTTTTATGCAAGGTTCATGTTGTCAACCTGGAGCTGCGCCCTGAATCGAAGATGTGCATGAAATGGCAAGTCCTCTATCCGGTTGAAACAATGGGATCTTCTCATGAGGGTGGGTGCCTCAATGGTGAGAAGAACCTCTAGAGGAGGCTAGACTCTGTAAGATCTATCAATGAGGATCTCTACTCTATGCTACGGACTACCATGGAAAAGGGAGAATGAAACTTTAAGGGGAAATCCTACCTAATAAAGGTGATACACCAAAAGATTGATCCACTCAACTTGTAACCTAGAACACTGAACAAACAAGAGAAAAGGAAGACCTTTGATTTCAATGAATCACTTATGCATAAATATTTCATGAAGAGGTTTGATCCAATGACCAAAACATGAGGGAAAACGATGGAGAGAGGTCTGATACAAGACACTTTACAGCCACCTAACATCCACTTACAGCTTTAGCAAAAGACATAAAAAACACTTAATATGACTTGCATAATACGGTAAGCTAGAAACTAGGTACGAATCAGAATTTGAGAAGGGAGAGAAATCTACCACATATGCAAATTGCTGAATGAATATACACTATGCCAACACTTGAAATTTGAAAGTACAGTCCTATTGATTGAAGAGGTTACACAACTCACCAATGGCAGAGTCTGGTCTAGCCAAGAGAGGGATGATTTTAATCAAGGCTGAAAGCCAATTTATAGAGAATTACAAAAGCCAAAGATTGGCGTTAAAAAATTGAAGAGAAGGATTAACTTAGATTAACTTAAGGCTGACTTGGCCTTTCAATAAAATATGTTTTCTCTTTGTCTTTGCATGAAGCTTCTTGCGCTTGAGGGAGTGAACTTGTCTTTGTTTTGAACTGCCCACCTCTGTTTGCATGGAGATCCACGTCAATGTCATTTTTAGAACTCTACGTGAGCTGCTTGATGCCAATTGGAACGTTTGAAACGCTGAGTTGGCCGTTTGATAAGCTGAGTTGGACGAAGAGATCATTCTCCTTTGCATGGGAAACTCCTAGTAGATGTGGTGTTTAACAATTAGTCAACTCTAAATCTAGAACAATCAACTCGATGTTCGAATTTGGAACTCCGGTTGAAGCTGAGTTGGAGCTTTGGATGCATGAGTTGATTCGGAGATGAGCAAGACTTCAACAACCAGTCAACTGAAGCTTTGACTGGTCAATCAAAAATAGCCCTTGCTTGCATGCATTTTATCCTATTATGGTCTGCCTGTTCATGTCTATTTTTGGCGGGTTTCTATATTTGGATGTATTTTGTCTATAGTAGTCTATATTTCCTTGGATTTCTTGGCTATCTCCTTAGCCTTTGGATCTCCTCGGCTTTATCCTCGCCAATTATCCCGAATTTGTTCCTGCGGACTTTTGTTTTGCCCTATGGCTTCATATTTCCTTCGGAATTTTGTTTGCAGTTTCCTTCGGACGTCGATGTTTTCTCCTTTCATTTCCTTGGATTTCTTGTGGCTTTCTTAGTTTCATCTTTTGCCTTATTTCCTTCAGGATTCTTTGCCGCATTAATCCTTCGGACAAAAAGTCCGAAGGAATTCCTTCGGACTTTTTCCTGAAGGATATATCCTTTTGTCATTTTCTTTGCTCGGACTTTCCTTTGTCGGGTTTTTGTCTTTTGGCAGCTCTCCGAATTTCTTCGGACTTTTTGTCCTAAGGAATTCATCCTTTGTCTTTTGTCTTTACCTTTACCTTCAAAATGCCCTTTGGGAAAGTCGCAGTGGTCCTGTCGCCGACCAAGTGCCCTCCACAAGGGCTTCTGTCCTGCATCCGTGCCCTTTTCAGAAAAAATTGTAGGGTACCCGGGCTTTTTGTAGGGCACCCGGGTTTTTGCAAATGACTCTTCTAAATTTGACGTGTACCTTCCCGAAGCGTAGGTGCCCTTCGGGATTGTTGAAAATGACCCTTCTGAAGGGTACCTTGCCCTTCGGGTTTCTTGTTTTGCCCTCTTCTGCCTTCCAAAGACACCCTTTGCAATTCCACGGACTTATTCCTTCGGATTTCTTTGGACTTTTGTCCGAAGGAATTCCTTCGGACAAAAAGTCCGAAGAAAGTTTTCCTTGGGCTTTTTTTGCTTTTGGGTGGACTTTTGTTTGCCTGTGGGTGTTCCCTTTGTAAATTCTCCGAAGTATTCCTTCGGACAAAAAGTCTGAAGGAATACTTCCTTTGTTGTAAGCTCTGCTAATTACCCGAAGGAATTGAAACTTGTAACTTCTTGCGGACTTACGTCCTTAGCACTTCTCCGAAGCTATGTGACATTCTGCCTTCTTTGATGAACCATTCCTTCGGACAAAAGTCCGAAGGAATTCCCGTTGTAGCAAAGGCCCTCACGAAAGAAAAACAATGTATTCTTCCCAATGAATTCTTTCTTTCCTTGGATGGAGATGTGAATTTTCCGAATGGCAAGAGACAATCTGTCCTGTGGAAGAATTGTCAACAATTCACTTCAAACCTTTCTTTGTGATAAAGCAACCCGTGTGCATTTCCTGTAATTGATGAATGTAGTTGTGATTGAGAATAATCATCCCTCTACTTTTGTCTTGCTACCTCTAATCCCATTCCCACTTTGCGATTAGTTTGTACCTCTTTGATTCTATTGCTTTGCATTGTGTTCACTTTCCTTCTTGCATGAAGAATAGTTCTATGTTGTTCTAATAAGGAATTAACCCATTTCCTTCTTGGTGCGTCAGCACATTTTTATGCTTATTTCTCTCTTCCCTTTTTACTTGCAAGTTTTCATTTCAACACTTAGTTTAGGTAGATTAGCCCTAGGATAGAAAACATAATTGTATATGGAGGTTCTTTTACAAGAGAAATCTCTCATTGGTAAGAGATCTCATGTTATGTTTGAAATGTGGGTGCAATCTACCAATCTCATGTTATGTTTGAAATGTGGGTGCAATCAATCGAACATTTCAACACATCAACAATTTTTGGCACACTCGTTGGGCCCTAAGTAGAAGAACCTTGTTCTTCTCTTCAGTCTTGAGAAGTTTTAAATGATTTATATGAGATTTTGGTGAGAATCTTGGATCCATGTGCTTTTATTAGCAAATATTAATGCTGAAAGAATGAAGAGCAAACTGGAAGGCACACCTTGAAGTGCATGTGCATCCTTCTTTTATTCTGCAAAATGCAGATACATACAGTTAGAGTGGTTGGCAACTAATCATTAGTTAATAAACTAACATCTAATTAATAACCGTAACACCCTTCGTTAATGAGTAAACTGGAGACTACTCCAAGTTTGTCTTGAAATTTTACAAAGAAAGTAGGACCAAATAGTTTAGTCCTTACATTTACAAGCTTGCTCTTTAGATATCAACATGAAATCTGCAGTCCTCTGACATTTCGCTGTTGTCCAATTTAGGGGTTTCGGTGTAGACAAAAACCAGAAAAGAATAGTTAACGGTAAAACAAAGATCCAGTCGTTTAGACATAAGATGTATCAAGTTGTTCACCAATTCTCTTTAGGGCGATTCATTGACTGGTGATGAATCATCATTCGTTGATAACTTCACCCTGATCCCCATAGTTCTGAAACCAGAATTGTGGAGATGCTAATCAAATAAAATATACCACCTTCGTGGAACCTGCTTAAGTCTGTATAGGGACTTAATCATCTTGTGAACCAAATGATCATGACCACCTTGAAAACCTTTAGGTTGCACCATGTAGATGGCCTCATCCAAACCTTTGCTCAAGAAACCAAACTGAGCTGCTATGGAGAAGAGCAACCAAAATGTGACTATCTTCATAGTAAGAGTAAAAGCCATCTTTGTAGTAGCAGTGGGAGTAAATACCAACTTCGTAATAACAGTGGGAGAAAAAACCAACTCCGCAGTAGGAGAACCCATCTCCTCGTCTATTCCCTCTTGTTGGGAAAAGCCTTTTGCAACAAGATGAGTCATGTACTTGTCCAAAGTACCAAGTTTGTCCACCCATTTGCATCCAATGGGTTGTTTAACTGGTTGTTTGGGTACCATACAATGGTCAGAAATGAGAGCAAAATGACTATGAATTATTGAAATAAAAACCTTGTTTCTAGTCCTCTGAGCCAATGTGTGTGACTGAGGTATATCATCCTCCTGCACTACTTGTGCATTTCACTGAGATTGAGGAATTGTATCCTCTTGCAATCTTGATTGTGGATATTCCCCCCACAAGCAGTGCATGTAAGTCAAATAAAGTAGGGTCAACAAGCCTATGAGGAATTTTATCGTCCAACACATCAGCTGTGGTGGAGTCTTTGTGCGCACGTGCATTTACATTGACTGTAGTAGGATCAACGAGTCTATACAAGCTACCTTGATCGATACCCAGGGCAATTATTTTACTTGTTGCACACAAGACACAATACATTACTTACAGAGAATGTTACAACAATGTTGAGATTTTACATTAACTAAATAACAGACAAGATATTTTTATTCATGCTAGGAACATACGTAATATTATTTATTTTGATTTTTCTAGCATTATTCAACACTATACAAATATCTCCTATCCCTTATACTGCATATAACTGACCCCTAGTGAATGAAACTAAATCAGAGAAGTTTGTACTAGCAATAAATTTGATATACCAGTCCTTACAACATGTGAAATGTCTGGATGTATCGGAATCAATGAACCAATAACTGGTAGTAGTATATGTTCAAGTATAATGCTAGAAGGGCATACTCTTCCTCAAAATGCTGTCCTTCAATTGTTGCCACATTTGCTGCCTGATTGCTTTGTTGGATAAGTGCATATTGTCGCTTTTGACAATCGTTTTGAAATGTTTAGCCTTATGACAATACAAACACTTCCCCTAGTACTTATAAGATGAATCAACAGGTATATGTTTCCACCTCCCCTTCAACCGAGTAGCAAGTGCACTCTTTGTTTGTCTAATGTTGGACTCATTTGTTTGTTTGTTTGTGTTCCTTCTGCATCAAATAGGAACTAACTTGATCAAATGATAAGCTCTGGCTTTCAACCATCAAGTGTAAATATTCATATGGGGGCGTCAAATTGTTCAGAACAAAAGCCATCATGTTGTCATAATCCACCTCTTTGTTAATGGCTCATAATTGGTCTCAGAGATCTTTCATCCGAAGATGTTGTCATAGGGACTCATTCTCAGACATCTTTGTGGAAAATAAAAGATTCTTAAGGGGCAAAATTCATTTTTTCTCTAAAGTTTGATACTTATTTTTCAAATTGGTCCAAAGTGCAATTACCTCAGTGGCATTCCAAACTATAGGGATCATGTCATTTAACACAAATAACTTAAATAATAAGGCCTCTTTGTGACGCTTGTCATAATCCACAAAATTTGTAGCAGGGCTTGCTTCAACACCAAAAATGATTATATCACAATTACGATATTCCACAATTGTTAAAATCTTATGACTCCAGTCATTATAATTATGACCAGTCAATTTTTGTGTTTCTGACAGTTTCAAATTTTGAATATTGGCCATTTTATACACATTTTTTGACTTTTGATTCAAAAATCAATACAATAAGATAACTATATTAATGTCCAATGAATGACCACAAAGGTAGGTCAGAGGGATTGTAGATTACAAAAGTGTGTAAGGGACAAGTAGAAAACCAAAGAGGTCCCTAAAAATGAGAACAATGCTGAAAGAAATAGTACAAACCAGAGCAAAGAGCAACAACGCTCAGAGCCAAAGAAAGAAGCAAAGAAATGAGCAACCCACGAAAATCCCTAAACATCAAGAAAGCGGGAATGAGCCCTGAGAGGTAAGAACTAGGAGGGGGTCTATCAAGAGTTCGATCCAACTTTCCTAGCATTTGAGGCCGACGAGAAGCAGCTCCGAATAGAAGTATGACCCAAATAGGAGGTAGGATGTCTGGTATGTCCTCCAATCCACTGTCGAGAAGGAAAAGTCCTCTGCGAAGATTTGGTGGATCTAGTTTGTCCCTTGATGCTAGATCTGAAATGGATATGTTGGTGAAATCTCGGGGAACTGTGGATAGTCTCTTTGGGTCGCACTAATCTGGTATGTGAGGTTGAACTAATGTCATTGTCGTTTAGTGCCTCTTCACGAAGGTAGCACTGTGAAGAAGTGATCCACTGGGTGGAATCTGGTCTAGTGGGTCTCTGAATAGAATAATCACAAAGCTTAACGTTTCATGTACATATAAAGCTAAACATCTTTGGTCCTCATATTTGAAGAAGTCAGAAAGAGTCTGTGTCTTAAATAGAAAAATTACAGTTTTGACCCAAAAATCAATGCAGCATGGAAAATACACTTCTAACCTAGAAATCAATGAAACATGAAAAGTATAGTTATGACCTAGAATTAATGCAACAGTGAAATATACAATTATAGTATGAATTTGCTTATAAACTGAACGTGAATTTTTTTTGACAATCTGAAAACAAAAAAATCTTCTTACAATCTGAAAGCACAAATTCTTGAAAGTCAGCAATATTATCTTCTGTGCCCTAACAATCCCCACAAACTTTGTTTGCTCATTAGAATATTTGTAAAAATGTTTGCAAAGAATTGTTAAGAAAATATCAGTCAGACAAGTGTGTGCAAAGTTTGTTGACTCGAGTAACCCCATAAGGAGTTGTAGCTACATATCTCGCACGCTTGGAATCAGAGTCAATATAGTTCTCTTATGCATGTGAGTGAGGGTTTCATCTCCTCTCCCTAGTGAAGTGCATTTCAAACTACATGAACGTTTGCATATACCCTTGTTTAGTACAAGTTGTTGATGTCACAAGGCTTGAATAAGGTTGAAGTATCAGGGTGCAAACTTTGTCACAAGTGAAGGCTCTACCTTTAAAATGGAGGACTCGTGGTTCGCTCAATACTTGAACGATACTTGATACTTGTTTAAATAACTTAAGAATGATTTGTATATATAGGGCTCTCTAAGATAGGACACAATAAGGTCGACCATAGAAGATTGCAATAAGGAAAATCTAAGGCGTGAGAAATCAGGGCAAAGCAGAAGGACCCACAAAAACATAGAGGACCCGCCGAATCCACCTAGGACAGATTTGACGCTTCCCCAGTAACTACTGAATTTGTTCTTGGAGAAACAAACGTTCAAAATGAAGGCAAACAACTTATAAAATGTATAAGGCTGAAAGTTGAAAATAGACAAATTTGATAGAATGTTGAAGACATCTAGAGGGCACAAAGGTCGGAGAGAGTCTAGTATGGGGTAAGAAGTATTTGAAAATAGCCAAATATACACAAGTGGACCAAGTGTGACCAAACAGGGAAAAGACAATTGAAAGGGGTCTTGTACCAAAATTAGGTGTCTACACATTGCCCTTAATTTGATGTGCGTATGTGATGTGAACACACGTGTCAAAATAAAAACAATAGTAAATTGAGGCATGCATCTTGAATTACCTAGGGAGGGACGGATGAATCGAATGATGCTTGAAAAAATAATCCACCCACATGTATTGTCGTTTTTTGAGAAATCTAGAATATCTGAAAGCATCATGATCAATTGTCAACAACTATTCAAAGTCATATCATTTCATAGTGAATATAAAAATTGAAATAAAAATTGAAAATAAAAATGAACATAAGAACAAATACACCTAATGGTACATGAACCATGTTGCTGTAACAAAACAGACATCTTCTCATGCTCTTCTAAGGATTAAAACTTTCAAAGTAAGTTTTGACAACTCTCTTCCGCTTCTTGATCAGAGAAACAAATACATGTCATTTGGCCATATTTGGCGCCTTCACTTCGATCAATTCTGTCAACCTTAAAATCCTTTTGAAAATATTTTGCTCAATTCTACTCAATTTTGTTCAATTTTTCTTTGTCTTGAAAAATATTGAAAATATTTGGATTTATGCTCCCCTTTTGAGGTGAGGGATTGTAAAACATGGTCCTACAATCACTCATCTTTAAAGAAAGAGTCATGTGTCGTTACATAATATAGCTGAAGCTTGGTGTAATCTTTGAAAAATCGTACAAACACATTTATGTAATCATCGTAAAATATTGTCATGTAAAGCTCAGTAGAAATGATGCAATCTCATGTGAGGATGGGAAAGATAGGGGCAAACAATATGCCCCAATGTATGCTTTGTATGTGCCATATATGGTAATAAGTTTGAGGAGATGAGGGTACCATGCCTCCAATGACAAAGCAAAATAGGGACAAATAACGTGCCCCCAGTGTCATAATTGTGTCCCTAAGAGGGATAGATAAAGCAATCAAGTGCACCCAAACCATAGTAGTATGCCTCAATAGATGCATGGTAAAGACCATGGCAATGTAGGCACCAAACGTACTATAACACAATTAGTAATGTGCATGATAAATATCATGGCACCAAACATAGTATATTGCAACAATTGTACACGAGTATATAGCTACGTATAGGAAATCATTTCACAAGGACATGACTTATAAGACATGACAACACAACACAACACGACACAACATGACATAACATGCCAACTAGAGGTCCCTGGACTAGACAAGACATCAAAAAACAACATGCACAAGTATGCACAAGCATACAAATGTAAGCGATCAAACAACCGTAGGTACACACACAATGTAACAGTCGCAATGTGGATATCCATGTAACAAGGAAAATACAGGCACTGGAAAGATATGATATAATCAATGTAAATAGCTCTGTATGATAAATGGAAATCTAGAAAGATATCGTTTTAAAATCTACTATATAAAGATGTCATAATGTAAGGCATACCATTAATGTGATAATGCCCCTAGGGGATGTGGGCATGAAATAGCTGTGTAACATTTGAATGTCCATGATTATATGAAACTTGTATATTATGCATCTCACCCACTCAAAGATGACCATGAGAAACATGTGTGCGAAACCTCGAGCATAGGTAGATAAGCATGATATGTTTCAATCGACAAAGATTAAAAAAAAAGAAACACGTGTCTAATACCATGAGATGATAGTTGGGGAATTTGTATTAAGACAGAGTCTATAGTGAACAAACTATTTCTCCAAAAGAAGTTTTCATTAAGAATGAATGATGGTGACTCCATGGCTGAAAATCTGAATGCCTTCAACACTTTTGTAAGTCAGTTACTTTCTGTCGAAATTAAAATGGATGAAGAAGAAAGTGTATTACTTTTCTTTGTTCCTTGCCCGACTTTTGGGATAATCTAGTTATGGCAATAACTAGTGCTACATCGACATTAAAAATGGAGGATATAGTAGGAGCTTTATATCAGAAGAAATGAGGTGGAAATTTGTTGAGGATTATCAAACAAAGGATGCCTTGTTTGTGAGAGGTTGTTCACAAGAGATAAATAAAAAGAGGTCCAGATAGTCAAAGTTGAGAGGTAAATCTAAGACTGACAAAAGATAAGAGGAAATGTTGGAACTGTGATAAAACAAGGCATTTTGAGAAAGACTGCATATCAAAAAGGTTGATAACGTTGTCATCTGAGGATTCCCAATCTGCCAAAACAAAGACTCCCAATGAAGACTCGGGGGATCTATTCCTGGTAGTTTTGAACTTGCATGCATGCCATGATGCATAGTTGATTGACTTGGGTGCCTATTTTCATACAACTTCCCACAGGGAGTGGTTCTGTGGATATAAAATGATAAATGGAGATGATGTCTTCTTGGGAGACATCTACCTACAAGATCCTTGGTCAAGGGAGAATCAAGCTCATGTTCAAAGATGCAAGGGTTAAAATCCTCTTCGGTGTTCTGCACATTTCAGGTTTAGTTAGAAATCTAATTTTTGTAAGCAAGATGAATGATGTGGGTGTGCAGGGGATATATAAGAAGTAAAGATGCAAGATGGTTTGTGGGGCCATAGTATTGGCAAGAGGAGTTTGCACTGGAACATTGTTCAAGCTTGAGGTAAACACTTTCAGTGATGGGTGTGATAGCTCAGTTGTTCCTGAGTAGAAATGGACTGGATCGAACTCTTATGGTACATACATAAAAGACAATGCCCTGGCATTAGAGGATGGGTCATATTTGAGAGAAAAGATTTCAAGCACTAAAAATTAAAGGTATGGCTAAAGGTATTTCCGATTGCCCTTTAGATTTTGATTTATGTGAACATTGTATACTTGTGAAACAAACCGAGTAAAGTTTTTCAACAATGTTACTAGACAAATGCTATTTTGCATTTAGTACATACAAATGTGTTTGGCCCTATGAAAGTTCCATGTCTAGGAAAGTCATTGTATTATGTCTTTCATAGATAACTACTCGAGAAAACATGAGTTCACTGTGTTAAGCATAAATCTGAGGTTTTCAAGAAGTTCAAGGAGTTAAAGGATCTTATTGAAAACCAAATAGACAAAAAGATTAAGGTTTTGAGAAGTGATAATGGTGGAGAATATTGCTCCAATGCTTTCAAGTAGTTTTGTAAGGACTGTGGAATAGAAAGGCAAAATACAACTCCATATACACCACAACAAAATAGAGTTGCATAAAGAATGAATAGGACTCTGATGGATAAGTTGAAAAGTATGCTAAGTGTTATGGGCTTAGAAAGATAGTTTTGGGGAGATGAGTTACAAATGTTTGTTCCCTAATCAATAGATCTCCCACATCAACATTGGTCGATAAAACTCCACATGGAGCGTGGACTGTTAAGAAACCCTCTCTCAAACATCGTAGAGTTTTTGGTTGTGATGCTTATGTATATTCTAAAAGTTAAAATGATTAAGCTAGATAGTAAATCAACAAAGTGTATATTTATTGGATATAGTATTGGTGTAAAAGGATATAAGTTGTGGAATCCAAAAATCAAATGTTATATTTAGAGAGGTTAAAGGGGTTCAAAAACATGAACCACCAAAGGATGACCCTGAACAGTTTCATGTTGAATTAGAAGAGGGAGAATCTGTGTTTGAATTCAAAGCAATTGCGAAAGATGAACCAGAAAGGTAGTTGCAAGCGGAAGATTCAGATGAAGCAGGAGGAACCATAAGATGTAGAACCAAAAACTCTAGTTTTGTGAAGATCAAATCAAGTGAGAAGAATACCAAAAAGGTATAGTCTTGATTTTTATTCTGCATGTATGTATTTAAAAAAAAAAAAAAAAGATGAAAATTTTGTTATCATTGTGTTGTATGTAGATGACATGCTATTAATTGGTAACAATAAAGAAATGATCATTCAAGTTAAGTCTTAGTTATCATCTTAGTTTGATATGAAACATCTAGGTGTTGTAAACTTTATTTTGGACATGAAAATTAAAAAAGATCGTGTAAACAAAAAAATATGGTTAAATCAAAGAAAACATACTGAGATGATTCCACAAAGGTTTAGGATGCACGAAAGTAAACTTGTGAGTACTCATTTTTTGGTTGGTAAAAAATTATCTGTTGAACAGTGTCCCAAGACAAGAAGAAATTGAGGACATGTCTCAGGTCCTATATGTTAGTGTTGTTGGAAGTTTGATGTATGCAATGGTCTGTACCAAACTTGATATTGCTCATGTAGTGAGTAGTGATTAGATTTATGTCAAATCCGGGCAAAGAACATCACACTGCAGTGAAGAGGATCTTCAGGGATTTATACGGGACTTTGACTATGCAATAAGTTACTAGGGTCATCGTGGTGAAAGTAAGACATTGAGTCTACATGGCTTTGTAGATTTTGATTGGGCTGGAGATCTTAACTGTTGTAGATCTACTAGTGCATATGTATTCAACTTGTTCAATGGATCTTTAAGTCGGACGATTAAATGGCAAGCAAGTGTTACTATATCCACCATAGAGGTTGAGTACATGGTTGCTACTCATGCAAGAAAGGAAGCAGTTTGGCTTAAAACGCTGTGTTCCACCATTGGGTTCATTCAAAACCCTGTAAGGATAGACTGTGACAATCAGAGTGCAATTTGTCTTGCAAAGAATCCCGAGTATCACTCTCAAACAAGACACATTGATGTCCAATATTACTTTGTTCATGAAATGGTGGAGGAGAAGAAGATACTGCTGGAGAAGGTGGACACATATAAGAATGATGTTGATTCGCTTACAAACACTAAGAGTATTGAGAAGTTTTCTTGGTGCAAAAGATCGATGGGCATGGTTGCCTTTAGTTGCTGAAATTATGCAGCTATGAACCCCTCTGTAGAGTGTTCAACAAGTGGTAGGATGTTGGATATGTGTTGTATACTTTTCATGAGTTACACACCTTAGGTATTGTATAGTTAGACATGACAATTGGGGTTCGGGGGTAGTAGCCTCAAAATTTTTTTTTTCCAAAAGAGATTCATGTTTTGGTGATCTTGTATGTATTTTTACCTATAGTAATGATATGGGTGGTGTTATGATCCATAGTTTTATGGGGAACCATTATTGGTTGATTTCTTGGTCTATGGTTTTGGCACCCATGGTATTGTAAGACTGTTTAGAAAGTTACCTATTGATGTGCCTATATATACTCGCACATGCAGTAGGGGTAGAGCAGAAGCGAGAAATACATTATTGTATTGCAAGACGGTTAAGTTAATACAATTGTAAAGGAGGTTATTATATATATATATATATATATATATATATATATATATATATATATATATATATATCACCCATGGTATTGTAAGACTGTTTAGAAAGTTACCTAGTGATGTGCTTATATATACTCGCACATGCAGTAGGGGTAGAGCAGAAGCGAGAAATACATTATTGTATTGCAAGACGGTTAAGTTAATACAATTGTAAAGGAGGTTATTATATATATATATATATATATATATATATATATTATATTCCGTAAGAGTTTCCCAAGTGAAATCTTATGTATTGTGTGATATTGTGTGTGCAATTTCTCCTCTTCAATTTCTAGCATAAAGATTCTAGTAGTATTGCTTCTCTTGTATTGCTTTGTTGGTCATTTTCTTTTCAATTCTCCTCAGTTCCTTGTTAGATTTGAACAACTTGAGATGTGACTTCTTGACTAATGTTTATAGAAAAATGAGCTAGGAATAAATTAGTCAAATTGTTCAATTGACGTACACAAGGCTTAGGTTGAGCATAGAACCGATCCAAGGCATAAGCCTATAAAATTCTTGGGAAACGCTCAGTCATAAGAAATCATTGTGAGCAAAACCAAAGCATGATGCAAAATAAGCCTGAATGTGATGCAAAGGATCACCATTGCCATTATATAAATCAAATTTAGGCACTGAAAAAGTAGGCGGCAAAGGAGGAACTATGACCTCAGTAGCCAATGGGTTGTGTAATATTTCGTGAGATGAAATTGCATGACTAGGTTTTTTAGAAGCTTGAGATATTTGTGTAAGTTGTAATTTTATAGCTTGAAGTTACGGAATCAATGGATCTTGAGATGCAACACCAGGGGTAGGAGTTGGAACATGATTAGCATTGGTATGCGTATGTGTAGGAATGGATGCCTTTTTAGGATTAACATTGGTAGCAATGGAGGCATGATTGATGTTTTGACTATGCCCAAGACTAAGAGATACAATATAAGAAGTAGGTCCTACTGGCACATTAGTCGTTGGAGGAACTATAAAATCCTTAGGTTTTATAGGAATAATAGGACTAACTTGAGGTGTAGCACTTGGTGGAGGCATAGAAGGATTAGGAGCACCAAGAGCACTAGCTTCACCACCCAATGTATATATAGAGCCTCCAATAGGAAGATAGAAACATTCAAAGGATCTATAACATGAGTCTCAGTTGTAGATTCCTTATCCCTAATTTGTCGTTGTATGGATTTAACTTGAAGCAACAAAGGTTCTAAACATGTAGGATGCTTGTTAATCATGGCTTTAAATTTAGCAATTCTAGCAACTCTACATGGATCAACATCATAAAAAACATTGGTATCATAAAAAATATCATCATTGTCATTTTTATCACCCGAAGAAATAGTAAAATGCATTTTATTTGCAACATGTTTACGTTTGCATTAACATCAACCATAATAGGAACATCATTAGAAGCAACCATTTTGATCTCAAAGATGCATGAGTAGCAAATAATGGAAGTTGGGTCAAATCACAAGTAGTACCACTCAATCTAGCACTTCGGTTAGCAGGTTGTGTAGAGATAGGCTTCCTAATTGGCATAAGATATAAGCATGAACAACATGAAAGAAGCTAAGCTAATGATTTGAAATGTGATGGACACAAACACGCTGCAAATCTGAAAATCAGATTTGACATGTAGGATTAAGCCCTTGAAAACTATGGAAGGTGTATGTGTTCAAAAAACAAAGGTGTGTGCGCCAATTTCTAAAAAGTGGATAGGAATCCGAAAGAGGTGAGTGGCAAGCTAGGGTTTGATTAATGAATGTAAAGGATCAAAATTCAGCTTAAACTTAGAAAATAAGAGCCTAGCGCGATGAGGGTTTTGAAACCCTAGATTGGCATTTGAAGAATAACGGGGTTCACGAAAATGTTTTATTTGAAATGTGCACAACGGGTAAATGACCTATGCACATTTAGTTAAAAGAGGGACATAAAACGTAAATCAGAACCCTAAGCGTGCTGAAAAACAGGAACAAACAAAACAAGAGATGGATCTAGAAAAACAATAACAATAAAATGATCAAGGAGATTGAAATTCGACACACTTAAGCATAATCTTGTGATTCCGAGATAGGAACAGTGATTTGGAAGGAGGTGTCTTGGTTTGTGTCAAATATGATTGTTTCTGAAGGGACAAATTCAGTAGGCTGCCAAATCCGAATTGTTGTAATTGTGGAATCTGTTTCTAGCTAGTGAAGATGTACTCTATTGCTTTTTAGGTTCTGGATTTTTTTGTGTAGGTGTGTTGTCTGATGCTATATAGTGTTGTGTGATCGCAATGCAGAATTGATGGGCATCTTTCATTGTTTTGTCTTCTTTCCTCTTGACTTAATCCTTGAAAATAACAATCAAATAAGTGTGCGCAAAGTTAATGACTCGGGCTACTTCTTGAGGAGTTACAGCGACACATATTGCATGCTTGGAATCAGAGTTAATGGAGTTCTCTTGCGCATTTGAGTGTAATCTTGAGTGAAGGATTCGCCTCCTCTCCCTAGTGAATTGCACTGCGAAATACATGAAGATTCGCCTCAACCCTCTTTTGGTACAAGTTGATGATGTCACAAGGCTTGAAGAAGGTTGAAGTATCAAGGTGCAAGATCCGTCGCAAGTGTAGCAATATATATGATCAATGAAGGCTCTAACTTGAAAATGGAGAAGGATTCACCATTCACTCAATACTTGAATGATACACTCGATACTTGTTTAAATGAGCTCATAATGATTTATATGTATAGGACTCTCTAGGACAAGACACATTTAGGCTAACCATGAAATATTGCAATAAGCGAAATCAAAGGCATGGAAAATCAAGCCAAGACAAAAGGACCCACAAAAACACAATGGACATGTTGAATTCAGCCATGACGGATTCAACGTTTCCCCTGTAACCGCCGAATCTGTCCTTGGAGAAACAAATGTCTAGAATGAGGACAAACAACTTAGAAAATGTATGAATAAGGCTCAAAGCTGAAAATAGACTAGTTTGATAGAATGTTGAAGACATCTAGAGAGCACAAGGGCTGGAAAGAGTCTAGAGTGGGGTATGAAGTATCCAAAAATAGCCAAATATACACAAGTGGACCAAGTGTGACAAATAAAGGAAAAAACACAATAGAAAAGAGTCTTGTACCCAAACTAGGTGTCTACAACATTAAGTTGTCTATATGATATACAATGGGATTGGACATATTTTCCTGACAAATAATGTCCTATCCCTATAAGCATGTAATATATTGCTTGGAAAATGGTGTATTGGTCTTTTAGGTAATAGAGGGAGGAAAATTATATCATCCATTGAGATTGATAGCATTGGTTCAACGATAGGAGTCCAAGGAGGATTTTATAAGGCTAAGGTGCATTAGATGAAGTGTCCAAGTGATGAGGTGTTTTGAGGTGGAAAAGGTACATCAGAAAAAGTGTCCAAGGGACAAGGTGTTTAGAGGTGGAAAAAGTACATCAAATAAAGTGTTTGTGTGATGAGGCGTTATGATGTGCAAGCACTCTTTGATGAGCGGACGCTAGGAAACTCTATGATGGGTTAGAAGCTAGTGACATTTGATGGTAGATGTGGACTTGAAGAGTGTCTTTTAAAATGACTGGAAATTGACATAGGTACTTGTTAGGTTATCAGTGATGGGACTTTCATCACTGGGAAAGACATGGGTGATAAGCACTTAAGTGGTACTTGTCAAGTTATTAGTGATGGTACTTTCGTCACTTTTATTTGTTGGAGGCTAAGGGAATGATCATGTTGCAAAAAGGGAATAGTATAACCCTTGGGGACAGATGGTTCCATCCGGGGCAGGGTGATTATCAAAGGTGTATCTCCATGTTGGAGTAGGTGGTAGGGGCATGATAATGTGCCACCATAGTTTTGGTGTGTGGTAGATGACCCAAGATACTTCAAAGAATTCAAGGTTGGAATTGGCCGCCAGTGTTACGGTGTGTGTTATGGGCATGCAAGTAAGACACCATTATTATGGTGTGCGGTAGGTGTTTTAGAAGACTTAAGGTTGGAGAGTGTCAGGGATTAGACGTTCAGAAGATCTACACAAGGAAACCCTTGAAGGCTGTATCATGGTACTATATTATTTTTGTCTTGAAGGTACAATCTCAACAGAGACTAGCTCCCTCAATATGATGATATTGTGTCTTAGAATTGATCATTCTAACAACAAACTTGTGAAGAATGGAACATTCAAAATATGTCAACATATATTGCACATGGAAATCTCAACTAAGTGAACCTAGTATTCAGCACTACTTCCTAATTTACTCAATGGTTGTAGTGGCAAGTTACCCATGTACTCTGGTGCGATGCAATGGCGACCATAGGGACGGCAATATTTGCTGCATTGACATTAAGTTTACATATTAAGTTCATGTTTGGACTTAATTGGAGTCTTGAGCTCCATATTCTACACAATCATATTATTGATGTAATGACTAAATCATTTAGATTGTATATGATTGAGTCATTAAGGGGGGATGTTAGATATATTAGATATTGTTCAACATTAATAGAATATTGTTAGCATGGAGTTAGCATATTGTTAACATGTAGTTAGCACGTTGTTAGAACAACTAGGTTATTTTAGGAATAAGAATGATCTCAGGAAATTGCAGGAATCTCATTGTATTCCATCTGCCTGGCTATATGTATAGGGAATTGTAATGTAAATGACACAGCCCATGATACAATCTAATATTTCATTGTGCTTATGTTGCAGGGAAAGACACCAGAGCATCCAACATTTGCTTGGTGGCAATCTTTTCTCCCACATCTTCAAAACCATGTATCATCTTCGTTACAAGTGTCATAGCCTCCTTATTTATTTTTATTAGACGTGTTGAAAACCTAGGCTTTGTTGTTTAGATTTTGGAACTTCAAATTTTATACATGGCTTAGCTTTTGTTTTTGGAACTATCCATGGCCCCTCTAATCTATTATATAAAGTTCCCATTGTTTATTGTTCTTCATTAACTTCAAGATTCCTATGATTTTAAATTGAAAATTAGGAGTCTGAATTGCAGTTCTGTGGTGTATGACTTAGCTATAGGATTGCTTGCGCTTTGGCAATCCTTGTGTGGGTGATCTGGCTGTGAGATGGTATTGGAGATGTTGCTAAAGCCTAAAGCATAGATCTTTCAAACTGATGTGCCAACTCTTGGAGAGCTTCATCAAGAATCTCTTCCACGTTTGCATCTTTGTCACCTGTAGCTAAGGCTCGATTTAATCATGAAAATATGACAAGTTACATTTCTTCGGACCTCTGTGACGACCTTATTCATATGTTTGCCACGTGTACCCCTATCAGAGGTGTGTGAACATTGATGGGCTTATCAGCTATCTATAGATTGAGTCTTCTAAGCTTGTTCATCTGAATGAAGATATATAATGACCAAGCATTGTTTGAGGAGGTTAAAACTTTTGGAGGAACAGTAGGGCAATTGTGTGGGGTTATTCATGGTAGTAGGGGCACTTAAGGGGAATGCTTTCATAATCTACTGACTGTTGCCCATATATATTCCCACATGCAACGATTTAATATTTTGAGGAGTTTTTTCCAAGATCAAACACTAGCACACATTCTGGCATATGTGACCAAAGTTTGATCCATTTTCAAATCCATGGCACAGATATATTCTTTCAATTCTGTTGCCAATGGCATGACATGAAGAATCATTTCAGATTCCATAGGTAATGCAAAGAGCTTGATCCAGACTTGATTGTAGGAAGCTTCTCAATAGGAATAAATTTGATCCAATACTTTATTAATAGGCCAACCCTGATCACAAATCAGGGTCCTGCCTGGAAGACCAGCTCTTGATCTTCTTTATTGAAAGTAGCACATAAAGTTGTCCTCATGATTTCCATTTAGGTTTTGACGTCCTCCCAATTTGTCTAAATCCATTCCATAAACACTTTAGGGTAAGGATGAAGCCCCAGAAACCTACATATCAGTGCTCTTTCTTAAAATTTCCATGACTCTGAATTTCTTCAGCAGTTATTATTGTTATATCAACTGTAAGAGATTCTTCTAATTTCTAATAACACGGGTCTTGTTCCGTGGATTTCTTCCTTCAACAAGTGTGAATTGTCCCATGCTTTATTGCCGGAACACTTCAAATTTATCTTTAGTTGGACCTTCGTGTCTGCGGGTTACTATGTTGCAATATGTCTGCAATGGCTCTAACTGTAAGGTTGTTGGGATGCCGTAAGCTCCCCAACATTTGCCATTTCAATTACTATGGGTTAAAAATTGGTTTAGCAGCAGAATGGACGGTGCAGAAGTTTGGTTTGTCGTTACTTTTCCTGTATGTTATGCCATGTTTTGCGGATGTAAGAATAGTTTCGGGGATGGTTAAAGACACTCCCCAAATTTCGGTAAAATGTGCAACAGTGGACTGCATGGTCAGGATAAAAGCCCCCCACTAAAAATATAGGGAAAAAAAATATAACATAGGATTTTCTATATAATTAACATGGTTAATTACAAGCAAGTAGATTATGCATCAATTCTGCATTTTGAATACTGAAATACTAGTTTAGAATTGTAGGAATCATTCTTTTCCTTAAATACCAAAACAAAATGAAAGTACAATGATTAACCCACGATCAGTGATATAGAATTGAAAAAAGAAAAAGCTAAATGTTAAAAAGTCTCACCAGATTAGGGCTTTTTAGGTGTTATGAGTTATAACAGAAGAGTTTTCCTTTCATCCATTCTTGGATTTTTCTTTATAGTTTGAAGGTTAACAGGAAAATTTTATTGTTTTTTCAGGAAGATAAGCTTCAAACATTCACACTACCAAAGCCAGTGTTGTGTATTGGGGGCATCTTGCAGATTGAATTGCTGGGAAGAGTTCAGAAACAAGAAATAGATGGGTTATATTATATTTGGTATGTAATCTATATCAGACGTTTATGTTTCCTTGAATTTCTTTGTTGATAGGAATTGCTATAAGCATTGGGATTCTTTAGGATTATCCTCGAAGTCCATGGTTAATATTTAAAGCTTTTTTCTTAAATTAGTATTGTTAGTGTGATAGATTTTGAGTAAGTATCAACTCAGAATGGATTATTTGTGTCTTTATTTTAGTCTAAAAATCATGGGTGTGATTAAGGCATTACAGGAATTTGGCATTTTTTTATTTATGTGGATTGTTTATCGAGTGTCTTTGTAGTGTTTGTCATGCCCGAGTTGTTGGAAGACCTCTTCCTCCTGCATTTGATTTTGAGGCACTAGATCAAGAAGAGCAATATATTCTGAAATACTCGAACAGACTTGAGCATTGTGATTCATTATCAGAGGATTCTTCAAGAGGATCTTCTGAAGAAGAGGACGCTGGTGGTTCATCTGGTTGGCACGCTTTTGCAAAAAGGATAAGGCAGATAAGAGCTGGGAGGGTCCTCCAATGGTGGTAGTCAATTCTTAATGCATTGTTGGGAAATATAGCAGCGGCAAATTTGATGCTTCCAGATGATCAGGATTCAGATGAAGATGATGATATATTGCTTGGCTGAGCTATATCATGCTTAAGTTTATTCTTAATTCCTTTAATCATTGGTTGGCCACCTGCGTATGTTTTTTGTCAGTCCCAAGGAAACAGATTTCTTTTGTCTTTGTAAAATTTCTTTTGTTATTTTTTAATATTTTTTGAACTTATGTTCTCAGATATGCAAGTGCATGAGGACGGCCATAAGAATAGACTGGAGTCTCGAAGCGAGACAAAATACAATTTCTGTGATCTGTAAACAAATACAATATATTATAACTGCTATGCTTCGTGTTGAATGATGGCTATTGTGACTATTGAATGAGTGCTTCTATATTGATTATTAATAATTATGTTAGATTTTTTACTGGAAGACTTCTGCAAGATTGGAGACATTGACAGCTTATCCAGCAGTTGAAATAGGAAATTATGTATGATGGATATGTTGTTCATATTGCATTTATTTAGATATACTAGTAGTCAGATAACTATCAGAAAAGCTAAGGCTTTTCAAGCTGCAAGATCTCTCCTGCACACCATTACCACAACACTAAGAAATTCATTTCTCACACAATACACACAATAAAGAGAACTCAGCGACTAGCGATAAAGTCTCTTTGTATATTCATATAATCCGCCACATAGATTACAAAGGAAGTGCCTATTAAATAGCCCCGAGAGTTTGTTCCATGCAACAATAAATTGTTGCATGAAACACATTGTTGGAATAGAATATTTGCACTTATAATAACAACTTGCAACAAACAAACGAACTCCCAAAACAAGTTTACCTCCTTAAGTGAGTGTGAACATGCCTCAAACCTAGCTAGTTAGGAAATAACCCAAACACCTAGCTGGTGTGAACGCGAGCACTCCAACAACCTCCCTTAAGCACATAATGGGGAGTGAGAAAAAAGGAAGCAAAGACATTGATGGGTCTCGACAACTAGGTCTGATTAGGTACCTATATACAAATGCATAGTGAAATACGAAGTGTCCCTATGGTAACAAATCCATCTTACTAGAATGCATGGGTGTTGAGTTGTTGTATCGGCCAAGAAAAATAGGAATTGGTACTCAATAGGAGGTTCACTCAGAAAAAAATTGATCACTGAATTGGCAAAAAAGAGTTACCAAGAATGAAATGTGTCATCGCAAGGTACCAAAAAAACTAGTAAAACCACAGCCAAAGTGGAGCATGACTCAAAGCTCATACACAATGTTGAGGTAGGTGCACTCGATGGAATGAATCCCATCAAACATAAGTGTACTCAAAGGATTTGAAAGTCACACAATATCTAGTGAGAACAAGTGGTCTGAAGTTGCTATTGAAGAGTTGATAGGTACTAGGAATCCCAGACAACAAAGAATGTCAAGTTTGAATCCTCTACTCAAAAGGGCTCTACCAACCAGAATCAACTGCATCCAATAGAAAATGTCGTGCGCCAAGGACTAGCAAGGAACACGACACCTAAAGTAGTATGCACACACACCCCCCAAAATGTTGAAATGGGTGTAGTGACTCAAAATATCTCTGAGTGGGCAACCCCCACTACTCAAACACTGACAAGTTGACACTGGGCTTCACTAGACTGGCTACTCTTTAGAAGGAGAACAAGCTCCACCACAAAGCTGAAGAAGATTGTCAACATGCAAAAAGTGTTGAGAACACAAATACAATACACCTCTCAAGAAGAAATCAAGAGAGTTTCTCTACAATTGCCAAAAATAAAGCTCAATCACCAAGAGCGTTGCAAAAGGCAGGAAGAGTGCAGTGTAGACTGAGAAGTTAAAAAGTGAAGGAGGCATGTGTGTAGTGCCCTCTCAATGAACGCTTACAAAGCCACCAAAATTAATCTTAAGACCATCCCATATGAATACGCATGGAAGGAGATGATATAATCGGTGCAAAGTGCACAAATGGAGCATGCATCAAAACATCTGGTAGTGTGTCAAAAGAAACATGCTTGACAGGAACAATCCTAGTATTCTTAGTGTGCTCAAACCTGAGTGAAGGTGCAACAGAGCTCATATGTAGCTCAATATCCTCACGAAGAGTGGAGCAAACAAAGGATGGAGCTCTATCATCAAATGATCCCAATGAAGATGCAACATCTGCATCATAACCAATGTCGGGGCAAGAATCCCATTTAACAAGTTGAATGGGAGCAACAATGCCTTGTGAACTCATACCAAGACCTCCACCAAGATGACCCATGAAGTGAAGAATGCGAGAATCGAAGGCAGATGTATCTATAGTGGGATGTGCAAGAGGTGCAACAACTGAAGCAACAAATACAATAACAATCACAGATATTGACAAATCAAGGTCAGTAGGTTCACAAGTAGTGACTGTAGGTGAATCTGCTAGGTCACAGTTTAAAAGTGCATCAAGTGGATGAGTGCCAGATTTAGGATCATTACATGATGGACTAGAAACAGGGGCATGAATGTCCAACATATTAGTTTGATGTTGCATGCTAGTAATTTTTTTATGTAGGGAGTGAATGAGGGAACCCTTGTTATGAATGAGGGAGCACAGAAAGAGATTCCGCTTTATTAATTTCCTATTCACTTCTTGTAGTGCTAGAGGCCTTTACAAAAGGCATAGTAGGAGCAAAAATCACCGTATCAGAATGTGCATCAGTATGAGCAACAAAAGGTGTAGGTTCCTCGTCTTTGTCATCAATAAAAGATGGTGTAACTGCGTTATCATGAAAAAACATGTCCACACTAACAAATGAAGGAGCAAGAGAAGTATATGGGGGTTCAAATGATTTAGAAGGCCCAAAAGACTCATTTGCCTCCCTAAATAATGATACAAATTTCTCCCAAATTTCCGTTGGTGACTTGGCAGCTGTGATGTAAAAGTGCATGCTGCTTGAAACATTGAGGTTGATCAAGTCAAGAGCCTCTTTTTTGCATGCACACAATCCAAGACTTATTTCCTCTGAAATAAAAATTGGAATGTCGCCTTTAACAACTTGCAGCAAGCCTTTCGATTGCAAAAACATCTTCATCTTTGTTTTCCATGTGTTGTAGTTGGAGGTGTTTAGGGGCTTGAGCAATTGGGAATCCATTATTGAATGCACAACCGAGGCAAGAATAAACCTCACCCCCAAAAAGCACTCAAGAAGATGAAAGATCCCTCAAAGTAAACGAACGTCGGGTTCGTTTGATGATGCAACAAAATTGTGAAATGACACCTCCAAAAATATTACAACTTTGGCAAAATCGGACGTTGGATACTACCATAAGTGTGTTCGCAAATGACGTGTGGTGGCACAAGTGCAATAGCCAATAACGGACGTCGGGCTTTGCTGAAAATGCGTCCATGTACAAGTGTGGTGGTAACTGGTTTAATAAAAGTGGAAAGGAGGAGAAAGAAAGTCAAAGTAGACGAAAAGGAAGGAGCAAAATGACACAAAAGGAACGTGCGCAAGTGCAAGAAATAATATCCTCCGCAATAATAAGATGGTGCCCTTTTAAAATAAATAATTCCCCGCTTTTATATTTTTTGACTTATTGGAAAAAATGCCACCCTTTTATAATTTCTTTTTGTTTTATAGCCACACCTCCTGCCCCCTCCCCCCCAATCAATAATATAATCGGGGTTTGCTGAAAATGCGTCTGTGTACAAGTGTGGTGGTAAGTGGTTTAATAAAAGTGGAAAGGAGAAAGAAAGTTGAAGTAGATGAAAAGGAAGGAGCAAAATGACACAAAAGTATTGTGCGCAAGTGCAAGAACTAATATCCTCCTTCGCAATAATAAGATGGCCCCCTTTTAAAATAAATAATTCCCCCCTTTTATATTTTTTGCCTTATAGGAAAAAAATGCTACCCTTTTATAATTTCTTTTTGTTTTATAGCCACACCTCCTGCCCCCTCCCCCCCCAATCAATAATATAATCGGGCTTTGCTGAAAATGCGTCCATGTACAAGTGTGGTGGTAAGTGGTTTAATAAAAGTGGAAAGGAAGAGAAAGAAAGTCGAAGTAGATGAAAAGGAAGGAGCAAAATGACACAAAAGTATCATACGCAAGTGCAAGAAATAATATCCTCCTTCGCAATAATAAGATGGCCCCTTTTAAAATAAATAATTCCCCCCTTTTATATTTTTTGCCTTATTGAAAAAAAATGCCACCCTTTTATAATTTCTTTTTGTTTTATAGCCACACCTCCTGCCCCCCCCAATCAATAATATAAGCCCTCTTTTGTTTTGTTTTAATAAAATAACTTATTTTGTGCAAAGAGGGTTTTGAACCCAAGACCACCCCAAGGTCTAAGTTTTAGCAAAAGGTTATATAGCCAATTCGGCTATAACTTATTTCAAGCATTGTGTTGCACAAATATCTATTTATCTTTGAAATTTTGGCCTTTTGAAATTATTAAACACCTTTTGTATGGTTGTGGTTGGAGTTTGTTGGAGACTGGTTGTGTAGTTAACTGTTGGACTCACGTGGCCGTTGTTGGAGACAACTGTGTAGGACAGGTGGCGGTCCAACGTAGCAGTGTTGACCGAAGGTTGGTGGTTGGTGGGTGATGTGTCCCCGGCTGCAACAGTCGATGTAATAAAGGATGTATCCAAAAGCTTCAATTAGCATTAAACAATGTTAATGCTTATGCCAACTAATTAATTGAATGCTAAAGTCGTTGTTGCCATTGCCAACACAGATACTAAATATAAAGTCAATGGTTGGCGTTGTGAGGTGAAGGTGGTTGGGCCAATTCATCAGCAATGTACGTGGTGGCCGGTTGGAGGGCAGCCGAGGAGACCGTCGGTGGCAAGGGAGGCTGAGCATTTGAGGACTGGCTGTGTTGGCAGTTTGCTCGGGAGGTAGTTACCGCGACCGTCGGCGCAGAGGCATGCAGACTTTGCCAGATGCAAAGATACTTGTTGTCAAACACTGTCGAGATACCAATGTGTTGAACAATGCATGCAAGTCTATATACCAACGCTGACAATCTGTTCATACACAATGCCACGTTCAATGAAAACAATACAGAGTTCAATGTTTTCAACAAAACCAAGCCAAATGAGATGTACAGCCAGAGAGGCTACCAACTGTACAGCCCAACAACAAAGATTTTGTACAACATGCAAAACAAATGCAGATCCAAATTAATCCAACACATAAAGGCAAAAACCTCCAATTAACTGTGGGGTGTGCAAGGCCGAGCCCTGCAAATGGAGAACCGTATGGCCCTGTCAAACAAAGCTTAAGCAGATGCTTTATTTTTTAATGATGGTCTGATTTTTGAAACCTGGGCTGAGTGGTTGAGTAATGGCTGCTTGAAGCCAGCTCTGATACCATATCAGAAAAGCCAAGGTTTCTCAAGCCGCAGGATCTCTCCTGCACACCATTACCACAGCACTAAGAAATTCATTCATTTTACACACAGTACACACAATAAAGAGAACTCAGCTACTCACAATAAAGTCTTTTTGTATATTCACATAATCTGTCACAGAGATTACAAAGGAAGTGCCTATTAAATAGGCTGTAGAGTTTGTTTCGTGCAACAATAAATTGTTGCATGAAACAAATATTGTTGGAATAGAATATTTGCACTTGCGTGCAAATATTAATAACAACTTCCAACATACAAACAAACTTCCAAAACAAGCTTACTTCAAGTGAGTATGAACACTCCTCAAACCTAGCTACTTAGGAAACAACCCAAACACTTGGCCAGTGTGAACACGAACACTCCAACAATAACTAGTTCAAATGGGTTTCTTATGTCTCAAATAAGTTAATTGATAATCAAGTAATCCTTTTGCTAATGACCTTAGCCAATTCATGTTAGTAGTGTGAATGTCCGTAGGAATAGCAATCTATTAAAAACCAAACAAAAGAGTTGCCACAATATTGTTAAACAACTGCAAGCTCTCTGGTTGTCAGTATTTTATTTTTGAATTGAACAAAGTTCTAGTCATTTTAGACACTAAAACAAATGTTTTCTATGAAGGGATGGCATTGGGCTTTAGGCCTCATATTTTTAATAATATATGTGCGAGGGATACCACTAAGAGGTATATAGATCATGATAAAGTTTGCAACAATCAGTTACATTATCTAGTAGCAGCAAATCATAATTACTTATCACTCATTGATTCCTTGATTTTTACCATTCTTTGGCTTTTATTCACTAGATCCTGTATTTCAAGTTTCAGATATTGATTTCATGAATTTCATTCTGGTCAGCTACACTTTTTTTGACAATTAAAATGTTTAAATGATTGAAGAAGCCAAAGACCTTAGAGTATACGTTGAAAAGGGTAGTCAGAACTTCCTGTTGGATGGAATGCAGGCATTGCAGATTCTCTAGAACAGTACAGAAAGAAACATCACTACATCAAAACTGGTTGGACAGGCAGCCATGGACTGATGTGCAGAATATTTAGTATGGTGATTTACAACTTCAGTCTTCACGATATTTGAAAAGAAGACTGTTCTAATATCTATAGAACAAGCGGTAGCTATTAAGAGTATTCACTCCCCAGGAGAAGCATGTTTATTGTTCAATATCTGGATGCTGATTCCTAGGCGCTTCATTTCCGCATTTACTGTCTCGTTGATGAAATATTCCGAGCCAAATTTTTCAACTTTTTTTTTTTTTTTTGATTTTGGATTACAACATCACAAGCAAGTTCCGTCAAGATTAAAAGTTAATCTCAAATAAATTGAAATAACTTTGCCACTAGAATGCAAGAAATGGAACTCAACGTCCAGTATGTGCTACCCAGTCCAAGGCGGAGTAGGGGCGACCATAAGACGGAGTAATTACAAATAAGGAACTCTACGTCAAGTATGTGCTACCCATAAAGGGGCTACCATATGACGGAGTGAGCTTAATAACAATGCTTTAATGGAAATACTGAAAAAGAAACTACTCCACACCCAGCATGTGCTTGCTAACCCAGAAGGGAAAGTAGCGACCATAGGGCGGATGCTCTACACCTAGAATGTGCTTGCTAACCCAATAGGGAAAGTAGCTACCATAAGGCGGAGCTGTAAACTATTACAATATTTTAAAGGAAAATTGAACAAATAGAGAAGGGCTGCCAGTACTACTGTCAGCTTACAAAATTAAGAGAAATTTGCTCTAGAAAGAAGAAAAACCAGCCACCTATTAATTTCTTCAGATGTTCATAACTCACACAAGATTTGCTCAATCTTCCTGATTTCTGTTGCAAAGTCTCTTCTTAAAGATGGCGCCCAAGCTAGCACCCAAAATCTGATCCAATCTGTATCCAATAATTAATACACGGATTCCAATGCAAACCCCAAGGGGCGTCCTAGCTGAAAGGGGCGATTTGCTCTAGGAAATAAATGCAAGCTTTAAAAATTCTGAAATTATGAGAAAAGGGGCGCCTAGGCCTAACCAAGACAATGAGATGATACCCATAACTATTTTTTTTGCATTTTTTGATTTATGAATGAAAACCTAGGTCTGTCTTATACAGAATACAATATCTGAAACTCTAATAATACCAAAAGAACTGAGAATAAAATAACTGAAAGCAATACGTAAGCAAATACAAATATCAATGACTAATTCACCCCTAGATGCTGTCTTGCAAGCATGAAGAGATGCCCTTGCTAGGAGGCCTTCATTCCCCGAAGCAGTTCCAGAGCCAAAGCTGCAGCATAACAATGCATTAAAACCAAGATGAAGATATGATAACCCAATGCCTTCTTTTATAGGCTTCAATTGGCTTTCCCTTGAAGCTTATCCCCAAAAGTGGCGCCCCTTTCCATGTCATGATGGCGCCCCCCCTTCAAGTCCCTCTTTTAAAACAACATTAAGTTGTTTTGGTCTAGGCCAAGGTCAACGTTAAAATATAACGTTATTATTATTTTATTTTTTAAGTGAAATTCACTTATTCCACCAAGACCGAATTCTGAGCCCAAAACTGAATGAGTCAACTTAAACGGGAAGGTTAACTCCTTGTGACAAACCTGCTAGCTGCGAAAAATAGAATTTACTAAAAATAGTAAATTCCTGGAAATGCTCAGAAAACTGAAACAGACATATCTCCGTGAAGCTCTCGAAAAACCCAGAAAGAATTTGCCATCAAAACTTCGAACAAAGACATCCTAAAAAATAGGAAACCCTCATTTGCACCTTCCGAATAGCCTACGGATTTCCAGGAATAGGCCAACGGTCATTATGAGATCAGATTCGAGAAGGGGTCATTACAGTTGAGGACACAAACTGTTGGTAGAAATCATATGGTACATATTGATTTTAAACAGATTGATAATCCTCTGGCTGCAATGTTGGCAGAAAGACTGCAAGTGGGGCAATATATAGTGCCATGAAAAGCAAGGCAACATGCTTCATGTACCTCATCTCCAACACTTACTTGGTTGCTTTACATCTCACAATCTTGTCATCAGAAGCAGCAATGAAGCAATCACTGTGTAGGTCATTGCTGCCCTGGATTTCATAACAATCCATACACACAATTTGCGACTGGATGAATCCGTCTGCTAGCATGTCTAGGATTGATCAACTCTGCAGGAAATTTAGCGACAGGGTTAGCTGCTTGCTGTCCAAAACATAAATGTTTACTGTTTAGGAGGTGGAGACCTGTGCAGTAGCTGTGCAAGGGGTAGTCTATCCTCAGTATGCAATAAGATACACTCACCATTAAGATGCTTAACAGGCATTGTAGTCTTTTCAGAAGACATAATAAGAAGTGAACTTGGCAATGCTAGAAGTGTAGATCCATAGAAGAGTTTTCACAGCCCAAGTTGGCGGATTAAATGCACTGTTGAGGGGGTAATAGTAAAGTAAACAATCCCTAATTAGCTGCATCCGATCCCATTAACTCCAAGATATGATGTGTCGCTGGAAAACTTTCAAATAGTGGTGGGTGGATGAGAACTGGATTGTGAAAATTGTATTTAATATTTGCTTGCTAACGAGAGACCATGTACCCCTCCTGCCACATATCTGTTTGCCTTTGACGACTCTTGATCAAAGAGCCGACAAATCATTTGTTTGATTATTCTGTTTATCTAGCGCTGTAATAGTGATCTTTGATTTGCTTTCTGCTGATTGTAAAATTATTTGGAGCATTGTAATTGATGATTTACTTTGCAAAGCATCTTTATTTTGGTTGGACCCATATTCGATGTGTAGAGGACAACCCCATTTAAATTGTAGATTATGCCACTGCCAGCTGGCCCAAGGTTTGATCTGGTAGCTCCATCGAAATTGACTATGTTTTATAGTGGTCAATCTTGCCAGATATGCTTTGATACAAGCAATATGCGTAATTAGTGATCCCCAATTCCAAGTGAAGGCAATTTCCATATGGCCACCTCCCATCTATCCATATCACAAGCTCAATTTGCTCGGAGCCTCCCCAAGCAACCCAATAAGGGGGGCAAGCTCTTCTACTACCTAGAGTATCAACATTAAAACGAACAATTATGCTCACCTATAGGTCCTTTATCAAGGAGTATGTTCGACATCCAAACAAGGTGTTAACCATTTGCATATGGAGACTCAAAAGTTAATCCTGATCCTAATGAGTTCCAAAACAACAAAATCACTCGTGAAAAAAGGCATACAAACAGGTCGCTGCCCTATCAGTCAAACCACCACCACACAAGGACCCAAGGGTAGTCAACTTAATGCCTCTAGTGAAGCCACGAGGCCCTCAATGTCATCTCTAGGATTATTGTTGAAACACCCATGCCACATTATTTCTAAAACCCCTCTTTTCACTTTTATTCACAAAGCGGTAGATCTTGTTGAGTTCTTAGTGCTAATAGATTTAATTTTCTTTAGACTTCAAAATCGAAGGTTACCTAGACGTAGGGATATGGTAACAAGAGCAGGGCAAAGCCTTAGCAGATTTAGTTTGAATCTATAATGATTTTCACTTGTGGTGAGATTGGCACTTCGAGTCTTTTGGATACATCTCGGAACATACCACATCCATACTAAGATGTATACTTGCTACTATTATATGAGGGATACTAAAAATTATTAATAATACCCTCATTATTTAGATGGATCTGTGCTAGGCAATAAGGTGTATATAATAAATAATAAAACAGATTATTATTGTACAAATGTGTGATAGGTTGTATCTAGGACTTGTTAATAAGTTGTGATAGGTTGTACCTAGGACTCGTTAAGAAGTTTATAAATAAGGGTTAAGTATTGCTAGAGTATATGTCAAGTTAGAGTCCCTTAGGTTTTTATAGATCGTACAAATTCGTGATAAGTTTTACCAGCATTGTTGGCCATTTAGGTACTTTTTTTTTGTTGATTGAAACCTGTTTTTTACACAGATCTTCGGCTTAGAGCCAAGGACTAAGGGGTGTCCATTTTGCCAAATTTGCCCGAGGCATGTTCCCGGGCTCATCCCTTTTTTGGTATCCCCTGGGATTCGTATCATGATGGATGGCTAGGCAACACCTTTTACACCATCATCTTCACCATTAGACTACAACCCACTTGATTGTTACTTAGGTACTTTAGGACTAACAGATGGTGGATCGGAATGGGATTGGTTGTCACAAGAATTAGATGTGGATAAGGGTTGATGAGGCACTTGTTTGGTAGGTGAGCTTAGGTTTAGGGGTTCAAAATCATTGGGAAGGCGGGCACCCATCTCCAATAGCTATAAAAGGCACTCATCCTTATTGTCAAAGATATACTTGTGAAATAGGGCGACCTCATCACTTGTATATTGGGGGACGTTATGACTATGGTTATAATGAATGGACAATGTGGCTAACCATTTTGGGCTAGCATGCGGGTCAGGTGTACATGGAGATTGTTGATGGGGAAGGACAAGGGACGATAATTTAGGCTTGATGGGGTCGAGGTCTGCAGGTAGGCGGGCACCCATTTCTAAGACCCGCAAAAGGATCTTGTCCTTGTTAGCAAATAGGTATTTTCCTATTAGAACTGGGTCCAAATCCATTTGAGCGGATGATGGACAAGAGGGGGTTGTTGTGAAGGTAGATTAGGGCTTGGGTAAAAATATGGTCCTTGGACAAAGTAAGTTTGAATGATTGAGCTAGTATGACAGGGGATGGGTGAGGACGAGATAGACTAAATGGATTATGATGTCAGACTTGAATTAGATTTCAAATTGATAGTATGATAGGTGCTAACGATCTATCGACAATGCTTAGTTTCAAGCTATCAAAAGGATGGGGATTTGACTAGTGCCTGGATTCAAACTAGCAAGACGACGATTAGATGGGTGCTAGTTATAAATAGGCAAGATGACTAGATTAGAGAGGATTGGATTGAGGATGACTGGATGCTAGATTGAAACCGACAAAGCAACAAGGTGTTAACAGGTTATTGACTAAGTAGGAAATGACAGAATAACGGGTGATAGAAAAGATGATGGTGGACTAGAGTGATAGGATGATATGTAAGGACAATAAAGGGACTAACTCAAACCTTTGATCGATTTGCTCAAGGTGGGATGGATATAAGATTATGTGATGAAGGGTAAATGGGAATAAATGGAGGGATCACGGATGATGGGATTGAGATTAGGACAAGTATATAAGGGTGGTGATGTAATAATGATTAGGGGTATGGTGAGTATGGTTTGGACAAGTGTGTGACCTATAAAGCCAACTAGATGTGTTGTAGGATAAAAAGGCAATACAAAGTAAGATGGGATTTGTCTAGATGAGGTAAGACTAGATTGAGATATGAAAAATGAGATGAAGGATTATGATAAGATAAGGATGTACAAGATGATATACAAAATGATTAAGAATGTAATATGAGATGATGATAAAGACTAAATGGGATAACAATATATAATTAGGTTGATACAATATAAGGACAAGATGGGATAAACTAGACAAAGATGTAGGATGAAGGATTAAATATGTGATGGATAGATGATCAAACAAGGCTAGATAGGGTGATAGAGAAATAGGAGGATGTCAAGGTAAAACTAGATTAGGATATGTCTAGATGCAATGATAAGATGTACAAGATATACAAGATTATACAAGATTAAAGATGTACAAGATATGATAACGGGTAAAGTAGATAAGAATGTACAAGATGATTTAAGAATGTACAAGATGGGGATATACAGGATGGGGATATACGAGATGATTTAGGTTATACAAGATAAGAATGTATGGAGTTGAGAGGGTATAGCTAAAATATGGTATAGGAATGACTAGGCTAAGACTAAAGGATATGAAGGGGGTATGACTTAAGATGAGATAATGGTGGGACGAGATGTGATGATGGACAAGGTAAGATTAGACTAGATGATAAGACTAAAGATGAGGGTATGACTAGGATGGGACAAGATACAAGATAAGGTTGTGATCTAGGTAGACTAAAGGGTAAGACTAATGATGTGGCAATAGTGGTATGACTAAACAAGTCAAGGGTATGACTAGGTTGGGGGAGACAATGTAAGACTATGGTAGGGCTAGGATAGATTAGTCAAGACTAGATTAGGTAAATAAGAGATGAGGTGGTAGAGGTTTGAATAGTGTTAAAGGTATAAGACTAGACTAGGATATGATTAGGATGAAAGGTGATGAGAGTAGACAAGATGAGATGAGGTAAGCTAAGAATGTACAAGTCAAAGGGATAAAGCTAGATTGTACAAGGCAATTAGATATAGGCAAGGATATACAAGATGGTGATATAGGAGACCTAGATAGCTGTGTATAGGTTTGGGTGAAATGTTGACTCGGCTCACAAACAACACTGGTCTAGTACAACAAACACCAAATCAATCAAACCACAAGCTTAAGATTAGTAAATTGATGTGGGAGTGTAACTCGACGACTGCATCGTCTAACGCCTTCGCAGATGAGGTTGCATGTTGGTGACCCGTTACGAAATCTCCCAAACCCTCTCAACCCTATTTGTACATAACGGTCACTATGGGAACTGATATTGACTCCCGTAGCAAATCCCCTGTTACGGTCGAAGGTACTATTCTAGGTTATACGAATTCTTTAAGGGCATCCCCGATATACACTAGGTACGTGGGGTGCAAATCTGTATAAGGTATTATCTGATGCTTGGGTTAGAGAGTTAACTCTTTCCCTTCACGAAAGACTTGTATGGGGTCAACCGCTTGGCCTAACGACAACTTGCCCTAATTTTTATACTCTGTCAGAACACAGAGTGTGGTTGAATGCACGATGATGAAATCCGCGTCACCAACCCCTAAGACTATGGCAAGTGCACGAGTGTCATTTCTACGTCATGTTGCCCGCTAAAAAATAAAAATAGAAGGGTTTGTTAGTGGTTTTTGATCTTTCGAGACTTGCTGCTAGGACGCATGGAGGAGAGCGTACACCATTGTAGCCCTCGAGATTTACACATAAGTATTCAAAAGATTAATTAACCGATTGATTTATGTTTGGCGAACAAAGCAAACAAAATAGAATAAAAAACAAAGTTTAAAACTACCACTTTGATGGGTGTCCTGCAAGAAAACCAATTAGTAGTTTTAGATTTATGGCCTTGGACCGATTAGACCTGCAAGCACATGTGTTAATAATTTGATAGGTAAAATCAAGCGAGACAAAACTGCCACCAAATTTGCCCTTGTGAAAATACAAACAAAATGTTAGTCCAATAAGCCTTAAAAAAACATTGAAAAAAATTGCGGGTTTTGCACTGTAAATTTTTAAATGAGGGGTCAAGGCATGGGGGTCTAGGGGCGGCAGCCCCCAACAAGGTCAAGGGGCAGCGCCCCTTGTGGGGTTTGGGGGCAAAGCCCCAGGTGTGCTCCCTGTCGTGGTACAGGGTGGGGGGTCAAGGGGTGGAGCCCCTGGCACTGGAAGCAATTTGAGGCTTATGAGATGCTTGGAATGACTCAAAATTTACCAAATTTGGTTAAAAAGGAACACACTCAAAAAGAATAATTTGAAGGGAAATAAATAGAGCGTTAGTATTTTGAAATGGCTTCTTTGACATATGTGTACCTACAGGGGAGAAATTTGACCCTCTTATCTTGACACTTGACTAAAAGGGCAGATAAAAAAAAGTAATATATAATTAACTATATAATGACACTTGTTAGTGAAGCCCACTGTGAACGACTAATAGGAATTGTTGACAAATCTTCCACAAATCAGATTTTCTCTTGCCACTTGGAAAGTTCTCATCTCTAGCCAAGGAAGAAAGAATACATTGTTTTCCTTGGTTGGTTCTACGGACTCTGCAGGCTTGAGTTCTACGGACTCTGTAGGAAATTTCTACGGACTCTGCAGGAAAGAAACAAGTTCCCGACACTTAGGCGACAAAAGGGCCTTTGCAACTTTTTCGAAAGGCAATTTTAGAGGCCAAACAGACCTTGCGGAGGGCAGGAAAGCACTTAAAGGGAAGAAAGACAAAGGCAAAGAATTCCTTCGGACTTTCTGACTGAAGGAAATTTCCTCAAGGCAAAGCCAAAGAAATAACAAATCAGCAAAAGAGCCTAAAACAAAAGAAGATATCCTTCGGACTTTTGTCCAAAGGAATTCCTTCGGACAAAAACTCTGAAGAATTTAAGAAGAGCACTAAGAAGGAAAGTCCGCACAAAAGAAGCCAAGGATTAATTCTGAAGGGGGCAGTTTCAAGAATTCCGAAGGGCACTTGTCTTTGCCAAAGGGCACTTGTCTTAGCCGAAGGACGCATTTCGAAGAGGAAAAAGCAAAGAGATATCCTTCAGACAAAAAGTCCGAAGAAATTCGGAAGGGTTGCACAAAACAAAGTCTGAAGAAAAACAAAGAAAAAACAAGAAAAAGCAAAGGCAAAAGAAGGAAGAAATCCTTCGGACTTTTTGTCTGAAGGAATTCGGAAGAAACAAACAAGATGCCCGTGCAGAAAGGCCGCAGAAAAACAAGGCAAGCAAGAAGATATCCTTCGGACAAAAAGTCTGAAGGAATTCGGAGAAAAGACCGCCGCAAAAAGCCCGAACAAAGGAAGGTATCCGAAGAGAGAGGTCCGAAGGAATTCTGCGGAAATAAACCTGAAGGAAATTGCCAAGCAGAGAAATCCAAAGGAAATAAGAAAACTTCCGGTGACGTCCCGCAGGCTGTCAAATTTTGACCGTGGAAAGTAACCGTTGAAACCAAGGAGACAATAAGAAATCCGAAATAAATGGAGGCTGACTGTGCAAAAGAGAATAGAAAATAGATAATCCGACGAAAGAGTTGACTACGGAACCCTGCCAGAAATAGACATGAACAGGAAGACCAAAATAGAACAAAATACATGCAAGGGCTATTTTCAAACTACTGTCAAAGCTTCAGTTGATTGGCTGCTGAAGCCCTGTTCGTCTTAAGTCAACTCATGCATCCGAAAGTCCAACTCAGTTTCAACTGAAGTTTCAAATTCGAACGATGAGTTGACTGTTCCAGATTTAGAGTTGATTAATTGTTAAACGCCACATTCACTAGGAGCTTTCCATGCGAAGGAGAATGATCTCTTCGTCCAACTCAGCTTAAATAACGGTTAACTCAGCTTTCAAATGCTACAACTCGGCATCAAGCAGCTCACGTGGAGTTCTAAAATTGACATTTGCGTGGATTTCCATGCAAAAAGAGGTGGGCAGTTCATAACAAAGATAAGATCGCTTAATCAAATGAAGAAGCTTCATGCAAGGACAAAAGGGAAAATATATTTTATTGAAAGGCCAAGTAAAGCCTAGAGTTAACCAAAGTGAATCTTTCTCTTCAAGTTTTTACACCAATCTTTGGCCTCTTGTAATTTTCTATAAAATGGCTTTCAGCCTTGTTTTAAAAGCATCCAATCTCTCTTGGTTAGACCAGACTCTGCCATTGGTGAGTTGTGTAACCTTGTCGATCAATAGAAGGGCTGTACTTTCAGATTTCAAGCGTTGGCATAGTGTATATTTTTTCAGCAATTTGCATAAGTGGTAGATTTCTCTCCCTTCCCAAATTTTGTTTCATACCTAGTTGCTATATTATCCTTGTGCAGGTCATGTTAAAGTGTTCTTTATTGTCTTTTGCTGAAGCTGTAAGTGGATGTTAGGTGGCCGCAAAGTATCTTTTATCAGACCTCTCTCCATCGTATTTCCCTCGGGTTTTAGTCATTGATCGAACCTCTTCATGAAATACTTATGCATAAGTGATTGATTGAAATCGTAGGTCTTCTTTTTCCCTTGTCTGTTCAATGTTCAAGGTTCCAAGTTAGGTGGATCAAAATTCTGGTGTATCACCCCCTTTTAGGTAGGATTTCCCCTTTAAGTTTCCCTTCTCCCTTTTCCACGGTAGTCCGCAGCGTAGAGTAGAGATCCTAATTGATACATCATACAGGAACCGGCCTTCTTTGGAGGTTTTTCTCACTGTTGAGGCACCCACTCTCGTGAGAAGATCCCATTGTTTCAGCTGGATAGAGGACTGGCCGTTTCACGCTCATCTTCGAATCAGGGCGCAGCGCCAGGTTGACAACAGGAACTAAATTATTTTTTCCGGAATAACACTTTTAATGACTATCGGCTTTAAAAATTATCATATTAAATGAAAACTTTACTTTCTTTTTTAAAAAAAATAAAAAATTAATTAAACGAACAATAAATCTAAACCTCAGTAAAAGACTGAGAAATTGAAATGGACAAAATATTATAGCACAACTAAACGTTATATGACCCTTGAACAAATCAAAACAAAAAAGAAGAATCTAGACAATATGCGACTAATGAGGTAAAGGATTTGTAAAATGTTTCAAAGAAAGGCGGTCTGATGCACACCCCGTGGAACGTTATGATTGCACCTTAATGTGTCGTTGATATGGTTGCACCACCTGACAGGTTCACTTTTGCCCGCGTATTGATAGCTTGTTGCAAAATAAGAGCTTTAAAACAAGATACAGGTGCCCATCAGAGTATAATTGCGAGCAGCTTTTTGTTAGTCTTGCTACCTTGGTAGATACACATACAGATTCTGGAAGTACCCAGAAGGCTCATGGGCCATTTCACTTGGAAAAGAAAACAAAAAAAACTGGGGGGAAACTCAATAGATCCAAAGTTAGAAATGTGACAGCCTTGCTTGTGTGATGTCTAGACTAGCAGAACACGCAAAATATTTAACTGAATGACTGAACAAATTGCCTCTTTTAATTTTTTTTTTTTTTTTTTTTCTTTTTACGGAATGCAATTATTGTGCCTTACAAAATACATGGATATTCACGTAGTGTTGACACTGTTTACCTGATGCTCGACGCACAAGTGTCTAACCTGTTTGGTTCGCTGTTACCAGCATATGCCTAATCTATGTAAAACGGTGAGCTCTAAAATAAGGCACAAAAATTCATCCAAGTATAAATAAAAGCAGATTTAGTTCACAGAACTGCAAATTTGCAGCCTCGAAATCTGTAAGGAAAACAAACAAAGCCAAAGACAAACAAGGTAGCAAATTGGAATAACCGATTTAGCCACTATTTAACAGCATATAAACATGAAATGAAAGTTATTTTGGCTGTTACTCTAATTGATGGTCTAAAACTGAATGATTATTTGACTGTTCAAGTATGTTGACTGTCAAATAGAGGATGATGTCCAGAGCGACTAGTCTATACGAGTTTGACCCTGTAAGTCCTAACAGAGTATTGTCCATAGGTTCATAATTGATAAATTAGAGTTTCAGACACTATTACAAAGATTAGACAGTCGTTTTAAGTATTTGAAATTGGACAGGAAGATTCAGGTGGATTAATACCGTGGCTTAGCTGCACAATGTCATGATTTCTGTATTAAATGTTGCGCTTTGACAAATCTGTATTTTGTAACCCACAAAACGCAGAACAGGGACTAATCCAAAATTACGTAGTATATGAACAAATGCGATGAATAGTTTTTTAAAAAGATGAAACCTACAAAATATAGAATAATATCTGACTTATTTGTAGATGACAAAAGCGTTTAGACTGTCAGTTTTAAGACCATTGTCTTTGATTATTTACTATGTTATAACCCAAAGACAAAAATGACTATAGAAAGATGAAAGAAGACTAGAAAACATATAAGGAACAAACTCGTGTTTTGTGGATACGATGTTGCAAATGTCGTCATCAATTTTGCAATCCTGCGGACATGGGTTTGTGTTCAACCACTTTTTTTGCTTTTACAATGTTGTGCAGGCCTCAGTTAATGATTAACACAATTTCTTCAAAAGGACATAAAAAATTTAGCGACTCCGACCAACGTCCTTTACTGTGCCTAGACGACTGTCTATGAATTTTTTTGATATGTGGCCGCCTATCCTCCTTTTACCAACCCTGCAGGCTTCTCACAGCACACTAGAGAATTCAAAAGGTCAAAACCAAAAGGAGGCTCCCATTGTGATCCCCAGATGTAAGATGAAAATTTTGAGCAATAAGATTTGGATATGAAAATTTATATCAAAACTACTTAAAACACCAATCTACTCCATAAATTTGGAGCCAATAGATCACAATGCACACAAATAGACATTAAAACTAGCATTATAGATCTAAAGCTAAATGCTCCAAACAAGATTTAAGACTAAAAAGATTAAAGACTAAAGACTATTGATGTTGGATTGCTATGGATAGACTCAGATTATTTGCAGCAGTAATGAATGTTGATAGCTTGACAATTGAGCAATTTGACAGCGAGATAGTGTTGCAAAGATTTGTTATAGAAGCTCTAATAGCATAGATTCGGCATTGAGAATCCTTGACTCATTGTATGGAGGTGTCATGGTTTAAATAGGAGTGGGGGAATAAATGGGAATTAAAAATTCCCAAGAAGCCTCTAGATTTAGAGGTTTCTAGAGGAGGAGGAGAGAATAGGGGAGGAGAATTCTAGAATCCATTAGGACCTAAGCAAGATTAGTAGGTGGTTAGATGTGGTGATCAGGGACCAGGGATGTAGGAGAGCCTAGGAATAGGCTAGGGTAGGTGGGATTTGAATTTTAAAATTCCAATATAATGGACAAGTGGGTTAGAATAAGATTAGATGATAAATGACTTATTAGAAAGTTTAATTGACTTGTGGGGTAGGAATAAAGTTAGCATGATGAAGAAGAATGAGGGAATGTTAGAGAAATGATTAGGAGATTAGTAATGATGAATTACATGGAAGTTGGGCGAGATTAGTGATTATTAGACGAAATTAGTGGTGTTAGTGTCGACGAATAATAATATTAGTGACGATAAACGAAGCGAGCAAATTTAGATGCATACATTTTCTCCCTCTTTGAAAAGGCATTGCAACTGAATGAAGTAGGAGAAGTAATGGTCTTTCAAAGGAGAAAGACACTCATGGATGGATGTTAGTAAATGATATTAGTGGACACATACTGCAAGTGGGGCAATATATAATAGTGCCATGAAAAGCAAGGCAACATGCTTCATGTACCTCATCTCCAACACTTACATAGCTGCTTTACATCTCACAATCTTGTCATCAGAAGCAGCAATGTAGCAATCAATGTGTAGGCCACTGCTGGCCTGGGTTTCATAACAATCCATACACATGCAATTTGCGACTGGATGAATCCGTCTGCCTTTAGTGAGTCTAGGATTGCTCAACTCTGCAGGAAATTTAGCGACAGGGTTAGCTGCTTGCTGTCCAAAACATAAATATTTACTGTTTAGGAGGTGGAGACCTGTGCAGTAGCTGTGCAAGGGGTAGTCTATCCTCAGTATGCCGTAAGAGACTCACCATTAAGATGCTTAACAGGCGTTGTAGTCTTTTCAGAAGACATAATAAGAAGTGAACTTGGCAATGCCAGAAGTGTAGATCCGTAGAAGAGTTTTCCCAGCCCAAGTTGGCGGATTAAATGCACTATTGAGTGGGTAATAGTAAAGTAACCAATCCCTAATTAGCTGCATCAGATCCCATTAACTCCAAGACATGATGTGTCGCTGGAAAACTTTCAAATAGTGGTGGGTGAATGAGAACTAGATTGTGAAAATAGTCTCCAATATTTGCTTGTTAACAAGTGACCGTGTACCCCTCCCGCCAGATATCTGTTTGACTGTGACGAGCCTTGATCAAAGAGCCGACAAATCATTTGTCTGATTATTCTGTTTATCTAGTGCTGTAATAGTGATCTTTGATTTATTTTCTGCTGATTTTAAAATGATTTGGAGCATTGTAATTGATGATTTACTTTGTAAAGCATTTTTATTTTGGTTGGACCCATATTCGATGTGTAGAGGACAACCCCATTTAAAATATAGATTATGCCACTGCTAGCTGGCCCAAGGTTAGATTTGGTAGCTCCATCGAAATTGACTATGTTTTATAGCGGTTGATCTTGCCAGATATGCTTATAGATACAAGCAATATCCGTAGTTAGTGATCCCCAATTCCAAGTGAAGGCAATTTCCGTATGGCCACCTCCCATCTATCCATATCACAAGCTCAATTTGGCCGGAGCCTCCCCAAGCAACCCAATAAAGGGGGCAAGCTCTTATGCTACCTAGAGTATCAACATTAAAACGAACAATTATGCTCACCTATAGGTACTTTATGAAGGAGTATGTTCGACATCCAAAGAAGGTGTTAACCATTTGCATAGGGAGACTCAAAGGTTAATCCTGATCCTAATGAGTTCCAAAACAACAAAATCACTCGTGAAAAAAGGCATACAAACAGGTCGCTGCCCAATCAATCAAACCACCACCACACAAGGACCCAAGGGCAGTCAACTTAATGCTTCTAGTGAGGCCACAAGGCCCTCAATGTCATCTCTAGGATTATTGTTGAAACACCCATGCCACATTGATAACACCCCTCTTTTCACTTTTATTCACAATCCGGTAGATCTTGTTGAGTTCTTAGTGCTAATAGATTTAATTTTCTTTAGACTTCAAAATCTAAAGTTACCTAGACGAAGGGATATGGTAACAAGAGCAAGCTAAAGCTTTATCAGGTTTAGTTTGAATCTAAAATGATTTTCACTTGTGGTGGGATTGGCACTTCAAGTCTTTTGGATACATCTCGGAACATACCAGATCCATACTAAGATGTATACTTGCTACTTTTATGTGAAGGATACTAAAACTTATTAATAATACACTCATTATTTAGATGGATCTGTGCTAGGCAATGAGGTTCAGGTTAGAGTCACTTAGGTTTTTATAGATCGTACAAATGCGTGATAGGTTGTACCAGCATTGTTGGCCACTTACATTTCTTTTTTTGATTGAAACCCTGTTTTTTACACGGATCTTTGGCTTAGTGCTAAGGACTGAGGCGTGTCCATTCCCCCAATTCGCCCGATCCCTGGCTCATCCCTTTTATGGTATCTCCTTGGATTTGTACTTTGATGGATGGCTAGGCAACACCTTTTACACAATCATCCTCACCATTAGACTACAACCCACTTGATTCTTACTTAGGTACTTTGGGATCTGAGATACTAGATTTTCGTTAATTTCTTACTCATAAAAGCGCGCAAAAAAGAACAACATTATAGGAGAATGGTGTTTGACAGAGTATGTATCCAACATGCACAATAGGAGGATAGACTAAAGCTGTTAGAATATTTAGCTAATACATTTTTAATGATATAACATTATGCGTTACAAGGTTAGTTGGGTAGATTAGCTTGCTAGTTTTTTAGGGTATGTAATAAAGCTAATCTTGCTGTTTGTTAGCTTGGTCAACCGTAGGTTTTGCTTGAGCTTATTTAAGCTTCTTGTTATTAGAGATAAGGATATCTTCCTTACTTGTTTTACGGCTTGCATATTCAACTTTTATGGCATCTGAGCGCTGGTTGTGATAAGCCTGGAAGCGAGTGGCTAATTTGCTTGGAGACTTTGAGTCTTGGTAAGCCAGTTTGTGAAAGAAAGAAATTAGCAAAAGAAGAAGAAACTATTGTTCTGTCTTTCATCATTGCTCTGTGGTTATTACAAACAAAATAAAATTAACAAAAAGGCGCTTGGGAGCAGTAATAGGAGTGAAGGCACTGCATGTAGAAAAAGTAGCGTAGACACTAGAAGCTTATTGTCTTTTTAAACCATTTGTTTTTTCCTGAAGGTAGTTATTTCTTTGGTAAGCCTGGAGGGTGAAAGGAAGCAAGTAGGAAACACAGTCGGGAAAAATATATTTAATAGATTTTTAATTTCATGATAGAGGCATCTATATGCTGTGTTCTTGCTGAAATAGGAATAAAGATATATCTGTGTTTGCTAAAAGCTTTAAAGATATACTTCAAGTTGGGTGCTGGTTGTTTGTATCTCCTGGGCACAGCTTACAGGTTGAGATAGAGGTGATGCAGCAGGTGAAGAAGCGCCCGGGATGTTCTTTGTATCGATATGCAGCTGTTCATGGCTGATGCGTTTATCTTCCTTTGCTGGCTATAATTTCCATGTGCCCTGTTGTGAAATGCAAGCCCGCAAAGAAGAAGCGCCTTGAGGAAATGGAGGTCCTGGTGTGAGTCGGGAATGCCATTGGCAGACAATAATCGTTTATAATTTTAAGCTTGCCGTTTGTGACTTTATGCAAATTTAGGGCAAATGACCTTTTTTTAAATAATATTTTATTGAGAGCAATAGTATTTCTACAGTTCATGTAGAGTGTAGTGAATGTTTTTGGATGTAATTGTGTGAGAGTTTTTGGATTAATGTTTCAGTCACATTTTGTGAACAATCATCAGATGAGAATGAGAATAGAGATTGGCAATTTATTCATTCATTGTCAGATTGATAGAAAGAATACTCTGTTATCTCGATATCTTTTGAGAAATGTTAAAGTCTGCGATTTAGAAAGAATACTCTGTTATCTCGACATCTTTTGAGAAATGTTACATCTGCGATTTTCTTTGCTAGTTTGATTCTCAATTTCTCAAAGTGCTTAGCCTTAAGACATAATTCCCTCCCATGAAGGGTATCGATGAGAGCAATAGTATTTCCACAGTGCATGTAGAGTGTAGTGAATGTTTCTGGATGTAACTATGTGAGAGTTTTTTGATCAACATTTCGGGTCACACTTTGTGAACCGTCATCAAGGCGTGAATGAGAATAGAATGACTAACAATTGTAGACTCGAGGCACATTTTGTTTCTTGTATTTTATGTTTTTAAAGTTTATTAAATTAAAATTTAGAAACTTTTAAAATATTTGCCGTAAAATTGCTTGTAAAGTCTAATTAATTGTCTCTAGTGAATGGAAAGGAGTCTAGACTTGAAAATTTGCTATGCTGTCTGGTTTTAAAAAGCCAAAGTAGCAGCGAAAGAATTTTGGTCCAAAGCATTCTCAGTTTCTAGATTTAATTGTTTATGCATTTTTTATGCAATTTAACTTAAGACAATTAATTCAATATCTCACAAACACTAAAGTGTTTTGAGTTGAAAATTGTTAACATTGTTCGATTTATGGATGTAAATTGTGCAAAAAAGTAAAATTTGTAAAAGGTTTTACTTTTTTCATAGATTAATTGTTTTAGTGAAAAAATAGAAAAAAATGACTAGTTTGCAACACTAGTTATTGCTTGAGTCTTAGACATTGACTGATAAAAACTTTAGTTTGTGAAAGTCATAAAATACTTGAGGTATGTGAATATAGGAACATTGACCAAATTGTACTTGAAAAAGAAATGAGACCTAAAATTAACCCTAAGTACTATGTTAAACGACATAAGGAGCATTAATGTTACTAAAACTTTTTGTAGCTAATAACTTAATTCCAAAAGTTAGAAATGTAATGATAGTTTTAGATTTGTGAACATATTTAACAATGAAATACTAGGCTTCAGAAGTTGAAATGGTGTTATACTTGAAATAATTAAAATACCAAGCTTCAGAAGCAAAAATGGTGTTATACTTGAAAAAATTATTGTTTTCTACTAAAATGTAGGGGGGTGGTTTTGTTTATATTGTAAAAAGAAAGAAGGCAAGAACAATCAGAAGCAACAAAGTTAAGGTCTACAGAGATTGCTTTCAGTGCACCTTAGTTCAAGGGCAAGGAAGGCAATATAGTGGTAGTAGTTCATCAAGTGACGAGGCTTTCAAAAACGGTAACAAGTCTCATTGGAATTTCCATTATTATAAAAATCCAAGGCATTTCAAGAGGGATTGTTGGAAGAAACAATATGATTTAGTAAATGATAGAAAGAAGTCATCGTCTGTAAATGTCATTGAAGAAGATGAATAATGATCAACATGATATTTTGCATTTGTGGTGTTACAAACCCAATCAACAAAGTCAAGAATGTGGTACTTTGACTCAGGTGCATCAAGACACCACATGCCACAAAGATTGGTATGCAAATTTTGTTGAAGATGATAGTTGCAACGAATTAATTTCTTCAGGGGATGATTGGGTTCACTATGTTAGAGGATATGGTGATATTCATATTGGATTGAACAATTTTGTTACATACACTTTCAAGAATGTTCGGTTTGTCCTTGATATGAGTAATAATCTTCTATCTATAAGTGAAATCATTACAAATCCTAACCTTGTGTAGAGTTTAAAAGAAACAAATTTATGGTTAGTAATCTTCACAAGAAGAAACTCATTATTGTTGGTATTGGTAACAAGGAATTGTATAAATTGGGGGATCCCAAAACAACAAATGAGTAAGCATTAACAATGGTTGAAAGTACTAGTTAATTTTGGTATATGAGGTATGGTTATCTTGATTACTAATATTTACATAAATTAATACTAACATGGTGATTGGGCTTACATATATTTAAAAAAGATATAATGCATGTTCAAGGTGTCAAATGGATAAGTAGTTTTGACATTCATTCGACACTGGGGAGGAATGGAGAGCCAAAGGAGAATTAGATTTGGTACATGCGGGTTTGCATGGTCCAATGCGAACTTCTTCAATATCTTGAGCTTTGTATTACTTATTGCTAGTAGATGACTATTATAAGCAAATATGGGTTTGTTTTCTCAATAGAAAGACTATTTATCTAACATTGTTGCTTGGAAAGCTATGCTAGAGAAACATGGAGGGAAGCAAGTAAAAGCTCTTAGACTGGTTAATGGGGGTGAGGTTTCCTCTGATAAATTTGAGGAATTCTACAAACAAGAAGGAATGCATAGGCAATATACTACTCCACAGTGGAATGGAGTCATGGCAAGACAGATCATAATAGTTATGAAGATGGCACAATGTATGGTGCAAAACAAGAATGTATCTTATTGGTACTAGGCAAAAATTATGAATACATCTATGTTCACTCTCAATGGAAGTCCAACACAAGTGTTGCAAAATGTTACATCGGAAGGAGCATGGTCTGGGAAAACACTTGATGTAACTTTTGTGTTTTTGGATCTATTGTTTCTATATTGGGAAAAGTGTATGTGTTTGTTGGCTATTGTGAGCAAACTAAGGCATATAAGTTACTAGATGTCTCTACATACATGATTGTGACAAGTTGGAATGTTGTAGATGAAAAAATACCATTCTTTGCTAATAATGGTGAATCTACTAAAAGTATTGTAGTTGTCTCTATTGACAATGTTTATGAAATACGTTCTAGTTCTAGTGTTGATCAAGGTTCAAAGTTGAAAGCACAAGAGTTGTCAAGTTCTAAGGAGGAATTTGGTAGTAACATGAGTGTTGCTCAATCTTCATAGTTGGATCAAGAAAGCAAACATGACCCCGAAGTGGTACTATATGATAATGAAGGACGTGCGAAAAGATGAATTGCCTAAGCAATTATAAGGGAAATCTACAAGGTTAGGAAAATAGAGTGTGCAAGGTGAGAGAAGGGCAATTTTGCTTGTGCTGATAATTTGCAGGAATTGAATCGTAGATCAAAATCAATGACCAAAGTCAAACTTGAATGAAAGACTTCCATGAAGGTTGGTAAAAGTGAAAGAGACATATAGAGAGGGCACAAGAATGTTGTGCACAATAGATGCCCCATAATTCTTCAACAGTGGAAAGTAGTAAGCGTTGAACATTCAAATGCTCAACATAGGAATATCCCTTAGGGGATATACCATGTTGTTTAGTCTTGATATATATTATAAGTTTTTATTAGAACTGATCACTCTAACAAATAGGTGAAACATGACACATTTAAGACAACACTCTAAGATACAACAAAATTCAACGTCATTTCCTACTTTACTTGTGGGTTGCAATGACTAATTACCCATGTACTCTGGTAAGATAGATTGGTGACAATAGGGACATTTGGATACATTGTTGTAGTGGCAACAAGAATAAACTTTTGGTGATGTTCATGTATGGACTTAGTTTATTGTAATATTATGTGTTAAATAGGTCAATTGGGTACATTAGCTTGCTAGTTGTTAGGATATGTGATAAAGTTAATCTTGACTATTTGTTAGTTTGGCCATCTATAAGTTTGCTTGAGCTTATTTAAGCTACTTGTTATTAGTGATAAGGATATCTTCCTTCTTTGTAGTTTGTACTTGGGCTATATGATAGTCAGTCAATAATGGAATGTTTACGACTTGCATATTCTATTTTTAATAGCAAGCTAAAACAAATATTTACAAAATTCTTTGAAACAATTAGTAATCTAGAGAGATTTATTTGTAAAATACTAGCATGGGCTTTAAGAATGTTGCATATATGTGAAAGACCTACAAAAATGGCCCAAGTTGGTTGAACAAATTGAACATGTTTGAAGGTTGAGCAGGGTGTTGAGGCTTTACAACTTCAAATGCAGTTATAAGGCCATTAAAAAAGGGCTCAATTGATGGTACAAGTGCAAGGTATTGAAAAGAATTTGTAGGAATGGCAATGCAAAATAGTGCCCAATCAAAACCAACTTATAACTGAATAGGGATGTGGTCTACAGGTAATTGTGGTTAAGTATAAATGTTTTTATATTAAGTCTAGTAAGAATTATAAAAGTTGATCCACGAAAACACACAATTTGGAAGCCACCAATCCATTCCCTAGAAAATCACTACAAATATTCAATCATTTGATGATCAGATGTAAGATGCTTTTTAAAAGTGGTAGTATATAAAGGCTCATTAGATTCCTTTAATCCAAAAATTGGGTTGTCTTATCCTATCCATCTTTTGCTTTGATTAAAAGATTGGGTCAATTTCTTTATCCTATCCATCATCATTCTTCACATGTAAAAGCTATGTTTGGTATTGCATCTAGATGATGGAACATAGATGTTCGTAGAGCAATTTAAAAAAAAAAAAAAAAAAAAACATCCTTGCCCCCCTTCCCCCCTCTGCAACATATATTGTCAAAGAATTTTGTTTTTGTTATGGAATTTTTTAAAATCTCAGGTGGTGCAAATGTTGTCATCAAATTTGTGTTTTTGATCGAGAAAATATTCAAGTCTATTGGACACAAATTTATTTGTAAAGTTGGGCCTTAATTGGAGAAAACAATCAAAGTCTTCTTGACTGTGGTTTTACTCATTGGTTGATGTAATCATCTTTGAGAGTTGTTAAAGTCTCTACTAACAAAAAAATTGTCATCATTGACAAAGACAATAAAAGGATTTTGAAAACAAATAAAGTCTTGGCTTCTATAAATTTTGTAAGTTGTCGATGTAGAAAAAGATCTGAAGATTTGGTAGATTTGACATATTTGCCATGTGAAATAAGGATTTTGACTTCATACGTATTTTGTGATTATTGACACTACAAAACTCGTTCAAATAAAATTGAACAATTTATGCTAAATCATACACCACACAAATTTTGGAAACAATCTTTGGTGATACAAAACCACAATCGAAACCAGTAAGATTTGGAAGGATAAAACATTGGGATTTAAACCATTATGATTGTTTGATAGACATAAATAAAATGCAATGTATAAATATGATGGACATAGGGCCTTAGGGTCGGGTGTAGCAGTAAGGATTTGGGGCCTACCACCAAGATGTACTAGGTTCAAGTCACAAAGGTTGTCTCCCTGATGATGGCCTCCTACAAGGTACCCTTTAAAAAACAATGAATATGGTGGATAGGATAATGGCCTTGTTATCTGAGATTTTTTCCCGTAGTGTAATAAATAATGAATTGTCTAACACTGGTGCACAATTTCAAAAACCCGAAGTTGTCTTAGTATAACCAAAGGCATAAAGAAAGTCAGGACTAATTATTAGTGACCAAGAGACAATTTAATTAAGATAAGAAGTAGTTTAGACACATACCATGGAATTCTTGTAGGTGATTAATAAATCAGAAGGGCCAGACACATAAAAGACAAGTTCATAGGAAATAAGTGTGTGGAAGATCCATATGTGTACACACACAATTCATGTAAGGTAAATATAGGTCAAGATTGACATTTTCAAGTGCTTAATACCATATTTTAGTTTCTACAAATGCCCCTCTTTTATTATAGTAATTAAAATTTTATAGTAAAAATATAAATTACATAACATAGTATGTAACCACACTTTGAACTCAGGGGAAGGTTTCAAATGTTTAGTTTGTTGCATGCAACCTTGTATTAGAACTTGCAACAACCAATGTCCATATGTGATACACAAAATGAGGTAAAAGAGATCATTGAAGCATTTGAAACTTGTAGAGAAATGAAACAATATGCTTATAAGTCAGTGTGAAAGAAATGTTGCTAAGGATCAAAATATAAATAACGTTGAATACCTTAAAGATTGTATAAATCAATAAAGTTACCTCAAAAATGAATCAACCAGACAAAGAGAGACAAGAGTTGACAAGTGAAGAAATCATCAAATGAAGAAAAATCCCATAATATTAGAATCCTTGCAAACAATGAACTCCAAATACAATAACATGAAGAAGCTATAAGAGTAAGAGAGAAAATGACTCTAGACCAAAGAGCATCACAAGGATGTAAGAGCAAGATTGTACAACTACCAAAAGATACGAAGAGAGGAGAGGTCTTTGTAAGAGAGGAGGAGAAGAGCTCTATAAATAGAGCTACGAGAAATCATGAGTTACATGTGCAAGCTTCAACATGTATGTCACGTATCCCTAATCCTCTCACAAGTGAGAAGAATATGTGTGCCATGTGGGGTGAGAGAAGTTACATGCAAGTAATTATAAATCTAATAAGTGGATTCAAGAGATGAGTGACATCTCAAAATACTAGAATTAAGTGTACTTATAAAAATAATAAATGTACATACAAATAAAACTTAAGATAAATTTAAAACTATATTAAAATATTCAAATAAATTTAATTCTGAATGCTCTCATTTAAACATAATTTGGGGTTACCAAAGTGTAAAAAAACACTTTACAAATAAGATAGAGAGTTAAAATTATATAGATCTCTCCTTTAATAGAAACCTCCTTCACGAGGAATTACAATAGTTTGAGGGGGAAAAAAGAGGTGTCATCAAAAGTTGCAAAGATGAAAGTGTGATCACTAAGAATCTTCTTCGGACAATGTGGTCAGTTCACAATTGAACAAAGACCAATAAGAAAGACTAATGATCCACAAAACTTGTAAGACTAACAAGCTAATACCAATCTTTTAAGTTAAGTAACTGTTATGTCAAAAATACAATCTACATATATAATATGTATACACATAATATTTTTAACTTGTATTGATTACTGACACTTTGTATCTTGTAGGAACCCGTCGAGTCTCAATCTCTTTGAGTGCACATCTTAAGGGATGCACTGAGAAATGGGTTGGTAGACCATATGTGCTTCATAAGATTGTTCATTTTGCCACTTTTCATTTACACACTCATCTCTTAAAATTATTTATCCTAAGTTTATTCTTCTCAGTCTTACCCTTTCCAGACATTTGCCATGTTTTATCCTCTTTGTTCTTGACTTGAATCCCTTTCGCTAGTTGACTGTACTAGGTAGATTGGGTCGACCCTGTGTAGTTTCCAGCTTTTGATTACTATACAGGGTTAATTGGGTCGACCCTGTACTATTTGAGGTTATTTTTTACTTTGAGCTTTGTTAGCCATTTGGCCAACCTAGCTCAGGACCTAGTGAATTATCTTCTGAAAACATACATGGTCGATTGAGTCGACCCTGTACAAACGATATATTCGAAAGGATTTAGGGAAAGATCCGTCTATATATACAAGTTCATTTCCAACCATTTGTAAGAAGAGAAATGAAGACAAATAAGTGCAAATGAATATATGCTTATTGACCATTCTACTTGAAGAATAAAGCTTAGGGTTTCATACTTTTTTTGGAGATACGGATCTTATTTTGTGGAGAAGTCTTTTGGATGCATAGATAGGTTGTGTAGCCTCGAGCTTATTTGTCTTTGTTATCCTTATATACCACAAAAATCTCTTGCGAAACACCTTGACCAAGGGAGAGGTTGAAGTTCGATGAATTCATTTTCAAAGTTAAGTATTCTTAACTTTATTTCTCCTTTGTAAGAATAGATAGATAATGTAGTTGTGATTTCTTCCATGTATTAGGATTTCATATACATTGACGTGAGTATATATCTTCTATATATGTTTAGTTTAGTTTGTTTGTTTCTAACCTCCACTTTGTATCATAAGCTTTGGTGTGCATTAGATTAGATTTACTTTTTTGTTTATTAGAATAGAGTGAACATTAAACCTAAGATTCTTTTAGGGTTGTCATATGATTGTGTTAGACTGTAGGCTTTGGAACCCTTTTTTGCATGGTGTATTGTGACAAGTGATCCCCTAATCAAGTCTAATGGATTCCCATATTGGTCATGCTCTCGCATAACAAATTTATCCCCAATCAAAAGTGTATGTATGTTCTATCTTCTTCGAGCTAGGATTGATTTATAGACATGATGTATTTATGATTGCATACATTCTGGTGAACCCAACGTGAACTAATCCTTACAAGATTTGTTCACTTATTTCATTCTTTTTTATTATCATTTTTATCATATATTTGCCATACTAGATCGACTGTCATCTTAGTATCTAATTTTTGTGCACAGGTTTTCATATATAGGTTACTTACAGTTTTTTAGATTTTTAGACATCTAGTCCAGACTACTAGGTCGACCCAATCGACCCTATACTTTTTTAGACATTCAATTCATCATACTAGATCGACCTAGTCGACCATGTACATTTTAGGCACTCTACAACAGGTTTATGTAAAGCTTGATTGACCCAGTTGATCAAATTAGCAGGGTTTGTAAATATATATCAAGGTTTTTATACAACAATCTGCATTTCTCTGCATCTCTGATCCACCAAGGTTCTTTTCTATCTCTCTGTCTCTTTCTTTACAATTTTTCCTTTTATAATTTGCAGTCTTTAAAATTGCACTTGCACAGTCAACTAAATCGATTCTATCGATTTAGTTATGTGTTTTGTGTGCTGTGTAAATATCTGGGTCGACTCTACCAACCCTATTTATTTTCAGAGCTTGCTTCCATCGGATAAGATCAACCCGTTGATCTTGTTCTATATTTTGTGCATACATTGTTAGCTATATCAACACTGTACCTTGTTTCAAGTTGAAATTAATCTTATATGCTAATAATTAGTTCACATTTTTTTCTTGTTGTTTGCATGCTTAGAACAGATCACATAGCTTAATTAGGTGGTTTTTAATTAATTGTTTAGCTATTTTATGCACACACAATTAAATCATAAAATCTAAATAAACATTTTAACATTTGTCTACCCAAGGCTAACCTACTTGGATTTCATCACCAAGGGGAAAGCTGACTTGATACTCTGGTCAAGTATGAAACATGGTTAATGATATATTTTGACTAAGCACCTGATGCTCATATGGTTGCAGTGTGTGAAGGGGGTAGGTCCGAATACCAAGCTTGTATCATTGCTACTACAATCATTTTTAACCCAAACTACCTGAAACCATCTTTAGATTGTCATTCCAGTTTCTTGCTTATAACCAATTTTTCATCACATTTAAAAGCATATATTCTAATAATTTAATAAAACTTCAGGTTGACCAATTAGTTAGCTATTTTATTTCTAAGTTAATTACTTGCTCTTTGCTCAATTGTATTTTGTATTGCAGAAATTTGTATTAATGAACGTTGGTGCAAGGTTTTGTGCTGGGTGCCTCAATTGGATTGGCCAGTGTTAACTTAATTGATTATTTGTTTCCGTTTTGTCATTTCTCTTCAAATTACTTGCAAAATTTATCTTGTTTCAGTTCACAAATCCATTACAGGCTTTCTAATTTTTCTTGTCTGATGTACTGGGTCAACCCAGTCAACCATGTATATTTTTCCAACCTTTGTTCATTGTAATGGATTGATCCAGTCGACCCTATACTGTTTGCAGACTGTTCACTTTTTTGCCAACCTCTATTCACTGTACTGGGTGAACCCAGTCGACCCTATACTGTTTGCAATCTCTATTTTTTGTGCTGGGTTGACCCAGTCGACCCTATACAGTTTTTTGTCACTTCCTATTTTTTATTGTGTGGTTATCTAGCATTATTTCATCATGATATCTTTTCATCTTTCCATTAGTCAAAAACATTGCATAATTAAGGATTTGAATAATAACCTCACTTATTTTATTACTTCAGATGAAACTATCCAATTTCTTCATTCTTTTTCTCCTAAACCAAAATCAAACACTACACAATGTAATGTAGTTAAGGTCATTCGTCCTAATCTTTCTCCCAATACCAATTTTGAGAATATTCCATCAACTAATCTCTCTCTTATCAACACTCATACGCTTACAACCAATGTTTATAATCATCTTGTTACACTTATAACAAGATCACCGAGTCTTATCATTTTCCAAAGTAACGTGGTTGAAACCCCTCAAATTGTTAATCTAGATGGTTCTCAATTATTCAAAAACCTTTATGACAATACTATTTATGCTCATAAGAATGGTGGCTTTACCAAGCTTCCTCCTTCTACCACACTTAAGGCAACTAACACTAATGTCAAAAATCCTCTACCTACAAAGAATCCTCTTTCCACCAACACTAACAATCATCTTCCTAACAACACTAATACCCCACCTTCAAACCCAACTCAACTTATTGCACACATAGTTCAACAAATGAACATCATGCAAACAACCAATCAATTTTAAATGATGAACATGCAATAAAATTTATTAAACACGAATAGTCAACCACCTCAAGTCATCATGTCTCAACCAAATCTAAATTTTGTCCTTCCTCTTAAAGATGTCAATGGGAATATCATCCCTTAACCTCCAATAAATAATAAAATGCTTCAACATCGTCAAAACGAACCTTTAGCTCCATTCATTACATCCATAGATATTGAAAACATTTCTCCAACTATCACATATAATGGGACTAAGGACCCTACTATCTTTCTTAAATTTTTTCGTAATGTTTATAAAGAATGGGTCCAAACTAACACCTTTGCTACCACCTAGCTCTTAGCCAGAATATTTGTGGGTGATGTGCTTGAATGGTACAACCAAATTCCTAGATATTCCATCTCACAACTAGATGATTTAGTCAATGCCCTAGTGAAGGAAATTCAACATAATGACATTCCTGAAAATTACCTTAGCCATTTCATCAATGCCAAGCAACTTCCTAATGAATCTGCTCACACTTTCATCAAACGACGAAAGTCTCTCGCTCATAAAGTGGACCATAACATGAATGATGATACTCTTTTAAAATTATTTATCACAGCTCTTAAGGCTCCCTTTTAATACAAAGTTCAAATATTTTCTCCTAAAAATTTAGAAGAAGCCTTAGACCAAGCAAAAAAGCAAGACTTTATTATGACTCAATTTGAACCATTTTAAACAACTACTAAAGCAACTTTCCAATCATCTTCTCATAACATTGATTCATCCAAGCCTCCCCAACCTCAAAATGGAGCATCAAATTCAACCAATTTTAACCCAAGCCACCCACCCTTGAGTCTAGAACAACTTTAGCAGAAATTGCCTCCATCTAAACCCATGAGCTTTGATTCTTCCAAACCTCTTCCAAAATGGTACAATCATGATAAATTTTGTTGGTGGCATGCTACTATAGTTCATTCTCATAAGTCTTGTCACGATCTTCATCGATTTCTTGTTTCTTCCTTGCTTGGTCCGCATTTTAATCTTGACACTCTAACAAAACAATGTTATCAAGATTATCTTCAAGCTTCTTAAATTCAATCTCAAGAACCACAGTCACATTAACATCAACTACTTAATGAACAAAAACAATTATCGCATACCTATAACTCATCTGCCCATTTTGTTCAAACCATAGTTGATCCCTCTTCCTACACCAATAAGGAAAGGATAACTAACATGAATAATTTTAAACATATCGTGGCATTAATTGAACCTCAACCTCTTAGGTCAAATAAACCAAAGGAGTACCTATTTCAAATGCCTACTCCAAAGCATATCATGCATGGTCATCATTTACCTTCTTTATCTCTTCATACCTCTCCTACACATCATATGTCACATTCAACATCCTTAAAATTTAACAAACCAACACATTTACCTATCTCCAAATGCACCTACCAACTCAATGAAAATCATTTTAATGGTTCAATGTTACTTCACTCTAACTCACATGTTGGGGCATCTTATGATGCCCATCCACATGTCTTTTCAGACTTTGGGGCATCTTGCGATGCCCATCCCTATATCCACTTACCCATTGGGGCATCTTACGATGCCCACTCTTATTCTACAATGCATAATAACAAACAAATCTGGCTTCAAGAAACCTTTCGAGACTTATAGACTTGTATTTCACATGCTCATCTTTGATACAGATGTTAACATATATCTTACTTATTCTTTTTGTCTCATGTTTCTTTGTTTTTATGCACGTTCTTTCTTTTACTTTCGCTTTATAAACATCATTGTCTTCATTTACGTTCTCTGGTTTTATTTCACATTACATTTGACATTTGCTTTCATTTTTCTCCTCGTATATTTCTTTTATCTTTTTATGTTATTCTTTGTTTTAGTGGTTTTATGATTATTTTTTCTTTTATTTAGCATTTATCCCCGTGGGTTTCTCTTTTGTGAGTGTGCAGTATAAGACCATGGATAGGACATGGCCCTCACAAAATATCATCTTTATTTCTTTTATCATTTTATTGTTTCACATTTTGCTTTTTAGCACCCTTGTGAGTTTTTCTTTTATAAGTTACAATATAAAACCGTGGATATGACTCAACTCTCCTCATAAAATTACCATTTTGTCATTCTTTTTATAAAAAAATGCTTTTGATTCTTGTTCCCAACTTTAGCTTTGCTTCTTTGATAGATGGAATTTGTGCAAACAATTTATGTTAGCATGTTTTTCTCTATTTTCTTCATTCTTATGATAAGAAATCATGTTTTACTGTCATTGTATCCCTTTTTTGCCCTTTGTCACATTTTTGCGATTTGAAACAATTCATGTTGTTTTATGTGTCATTTCTCTTGATTTCTCCTTTCTTTTCACTCCACATTGGATAAAGGAATGTTAAAATCAAGATAGCACTTTTATTTCACCTAGATTTATGAGACTCTTAGATCACATGTTCTTTGAAGTTTTCTCTCTTAGGAACCAAGGCCCATGTATTCAAATGAAAGTCATTTTTAGCATCCATGTTTGGTTTTTCAAATCCGTATGGAGGAGGAATAGAAAAAACCATAAAAAAAGTTAAAAGCCAAATCATTTGAATTAAAAGACAATATCTAAAAGACAACATACAAATATCAAAAGTTAAATTTGCACCAAAAGACGAGATTACAAGCCCATCTCCTATCTCTAATTGAAGCTCAAACTCCAAAGTTGGCCTCACATAGAGCTGAGGTCCATTGGGGTGCGGTAGGCTAGTAGATTGGAATAGGAGAATTCAATAAACTCTATGGGGCTACCTACTTTCTCACACAAGTACACAATCTTCGTAGTAGACTGATAGATCTGTAAGGGGTTTCAAGGAATTAGGAACACATTGTGGGAAGGTAGGTCCATTTTAATTTTTATGTATATAGCATTCATGGGATGATCTATATACTTCATTTGTTGACCTAAGAATCGTGTTGCTAAGAGAAGTTCTTTATAGTCCTTAAGGTCGACAGTCCTCTTGTTTTGACAAACCTAATTTAAGTGTCTTGACTTCGATAAATAGTTCTTCTACTTTGGTTTTTCCTTCATTCTCCCCGCCACCCATTTCATTTCTCCCCCTTGATAGGAAAATTGTGATTCCAAATCTATTTTCCCTTCTTTAATTCCTTTTTTTCATCTCTTAAAAACATGCTAGCACTACTTTGTTTCAATTTTATTTATCCTTAGGGCAAAACAACATGTTTGAACAACTCTGGATTATATTCTTTACACTATGATTTTTACATTTTTACACTTAATTTTCTTTCATTTTACTATTTGTTACTTGTTTTACTATCCTATTGTTACGAACACCTGAGTTTGTACATTTTTTCATTGTTGAGTGAGGTTGGCTTGTTACTTCTCACTCAACAATATTGTTTTCTTTTTTATGCACCTTTTTCCATTGTTGAGTGATATAAAGATTGTTATTGCTCACTCATCAATGTTGTTTTACCATTTCGTTTAGTCTTTTACCATTAATTTTTTTATTACCATCATTTTTGACATGTATCCTTTGGTTTGACTTGGTGAGTTTGCCTTTCTTACTCAAGGTTTATTTGTTTGAGTTTTTTGGTCTTTAGTAGCTTTGGCTTTTCGGTTACCCAATTTACTCTTGTTGTTTGACTGGTCATTTGGTGTAACATAACACTTGTCACTCTAGCTTGTCAAGTTTCTCAAGTACGTCTTGTCTTCATAGCACCAACTATCTTGGTTTTTCTTGCATTTATTTGTTTTTGCTCTTTAGTTTTGTATTATTGGGTTTGTTGAAAGCAGTCTCTATGCCCTACACAATCAAAACTAACAACACAACAAACAACCATCTCACAATAAAGGTAAGTCAAGGTACAAATTACATTTACTTTTTAGTCATTTATTTATTTTTTAATCATTTATTTTCAGTTATATTTTGCTTTAAAATATTGCAATTTTTTTAGCTTTAGCATTATGTGTCCTATTATTTCTTGAAGCACCATCCTCTATTGCACCTTAGTGACACGTGATGAGATTTGAGTGGGGTATATGTATACAAATAATAATTTTAACTTTTATTGATTACTGACACTTTGTATTTTACAGGAACCTGCCAAGTCTTAATCTCTATGAGTGCACACTTTAAGGGGTGCACTGAGAAAGGGGTGGGCAAACTATTGTTACTTCGTAATATTGTTGTCCCTTTTTCCACTTTCTATCTACACACTCATCTCTTAAAACCATTTATCATAAGATTATTCTTCTCAGCCTTATCCATTCCAGACATTTGCCATACTTTATAGTCTTTGTTCTTGCCTTGACTCTTTTTCACCAGTTGATTTTACTAGGTCAACTAGGTCGACTTTGTACAGTTTTCAGCTTCTAATTACTATAAAGGGTCGATCCTATACTGTTTGAGGGTATTTTTTATATTGAGCTTTGTTAGCCCTTTGGTCGACCTAGCTCGAAACCTAATGAATTATCTCAAAAAAACATATAGGGTTGATTGGGTCGACCCTGTACAACCAACATATTCAGAAATATTTAGAGAAAGATCCACCTATATATACGAGTTCATTTCCAACAATTTGTAAGAAGATAAGTGAAGAAGAATAAGTGTGAACGAACATATGCATATTGACCATTCTACTTGAGTAATAAAGCTTAGGGTTCCATACTTTTTTTGGAGATATGGATCATGTCTTGTGGAGAAGTCTTTTGGATGCAGAGATAGGTTGTGTAGCCTAGAGCTGATTTGTCTTTATTATCCTTACATACCACAACAATATCTTAAGAAACACTTTAGCCAAGGGAGAGATTGAGGTTCGGTGGATTTATATTTAAAGGTAAGTATTCATAACTTTATTTCTCTTTTGTAAGAGTAGATAGCTAATGTAGTTTTACTTCTTTCTTTCATGTATTAGGATTTCATATACATTGAAGTGAGTATGTCTTCTATGCATGTTCAATTTAGTTTGTTTCTAACCTCTACTTTGCGTCACAAGCTTTGGGTGCACTAGATTAGATTTACTTTCTTATTTATTAGAATAGAGTGAACATTAAATCTAATTTTTTTTTAGGGTTGCGTGATTGTGTTAGACTATAGGGTTTAAAACCCTTCCTAACATGGTGTATTATGATAAGTGATCTCTTAATCGGGTCCAATGAATCCCCATATTGGTTATGCACCTGTTTAATAAATGTATTCTCAATCAGAAGTGTAGGTATGCTCTATCTTCTCTGAGTCAAGATTGATTTATATACATGATGCATTTATGATTGCATACATAATGTATTAAAAGTAGATGTACAAGTAGACAAATTTGAGTTAAAGATAATTTCTATCATAAAATGTGAAAACTATATCAAAAGAAAGTTAGGCCAAAAAAGCTTTTGATAAAACATATATTTTTTGCAACAAAAAGTAAAACATGCAAAAAAATGATTTAGTTATTAAAATAGAGATAAAAGATGTGTCACTTGTAAAAGATATTTTACAATAAACATTACAAGAATTATTGCAAAAAAACATCAAATTTTTTAGAAGATTCATTTTCTTTATGAATTCAAACATTTTAAACTTTAGAGGTAGGAAATTTAGTCATTTTCTAACAATGTAAAGTGTCATGAGTGGATTTATTACAAGATTTGTATGGATGTAATTTCTAATATTTAGATATATGATCCTTGTATTTTTTATAATGTGTACAATTTTTAACAATTTTAATTATAGCATGAACATTACAAGCATTATAATTAATATAAGTTGCCTTATAAGTCTTTCGATGAGGAGGATAATAAGATTCTAAATTTTCATTAGAAACATGTGAAACATTATACCCAAGCCCTTTAGAATTTATATTTGGTTTAGGAAAAGCGGTTGAAGAATACCATAATCACACTTACCAAACCCATCACCTAAATAGTCCATAGAGTTTATAATGTGTAAACTAAGATTGCTAGAGGGAGTGGTCAAAGAAGTGCAAGTTGATTTAGGAGCACGATGAAGTTCAACAACATTAGAGTGATTATTATGTGCAAAAGATGCAAATTTGTCATTTAGAGCATTAACAGACGATTGCATTTTATCAACATGAATAATAAAAAAGCTTTGAAAAGTAGTAATAGTGCTTTTTTGACATTGAATTTTATGTTTGAAAGCAATATTTTTTCATTTTTAAGAGAAACATTTTTAAAGGCTAAAAAACGGTTAACTTAAATACCATAGACACAAAAGTAACTTAACTCTAAAAAGTATATTACTTAAACAAAACACGCATAAAACGTTCAAGCATTTATTAGCACCAAAGCTATAACAAGATTAATTTAACTAAGAATGATTATAGCAAAAAAAAAGTTAAGAGATTGAATTTGGTTGAGATTAACTTGTAAATATAAGTCTAGACCAAAACACCAAAGCACCCTAAATATCCAATTATTTTAAACCAAATTTTAAATTAACTTTCTTTTAAAAAGTGAAAAACTTTTAATTTAGATTTAAAAAGACAAGATAAAATTTGAAAATTATTTATTAACAAAAATAAAATAAAATAATCTTTTGAAAGAAACTGTATCAAGTTTTGAAAATCGATGCATTTCGGATCCACTTCTCTGATCCTTCATCAAGCAAGTAATATGTTACATGTTACTTGCCTGATGAAGAATCATAGAGGTGGATCTGAAAAGTGTCGATTTTCAAACTGGACACAGTTTCTTCCAAAAAATTAATTATTTTTGTTATTATATGGATTGTGGAAACATTAGATCTTTCATTTATTAATTATTAAAAAAATTATTTTCTCAAAAAAAAAAAAAAAAAAAACTCATATGTGGCTTATAGAAGGAAATGAAAAAAAAAAGAGTGAGTTTTGATTTGCTTTGTTTGGAATGTGAAAAACTTTTATTAAAAAACATAAATGTAAAAAGCCACAAAATACTAACAAAAATTCCTCACTGTAAATAACAACTTGCTATTTGTAAATGTTTAATGTTCACATCACATAAATAAATGATATAAAACATGAAAATTGATTAAATGAAAGTTGCCTTTTGAAAGAAAACAATGTTCACATCATTCTTTATGTTCTTTTGAAGGTGCAAACAATGAAAACAAACAAATATTAATAAAGTTATTCCTTATGAATTATTAAGAAAATTGTGCTTTGTTACGCGTTATGAACAAAATGTGTGGACATGTTTCTTTTGAAATTGAACATGTTTTAAAAAAAGTTGTTTAGGTGGAATAGAGTGAAACAAAGAAGCTAAAATACAATGGAAAATAGTCAGGTTTACTAAAGCATCACAAAACTCGGCACTAAAAAAAAACTACGCTTAGAAAAAAGTAATGCTTAAATTAAAATAGAAGAGAGAAACTTAGCAAATAGAAAGTGTTACAAGACACAAGAGACTAAGATTGTGTTAGGAACCCACGGAAGCACCATTGATTACCATATACAAGCAACTAAACATGCGAAAATAACCAGAATCACAAGTAACTAGAATTCGAAAACAACACAGAATATGAGAGACAATATCCAATTGTATTAATACTCTTTCAGAAAAAAATTACAACAAAGAGACGCCACACTCTTTCACCTTACAAGTTCACCACACCAAGTGTTCAGTAATTCACCTTCAAGAGCTCACTCTCTCAATTACGGTCCCAACACACAACTCAAACACAGAGTTGGTGTTCACCTCCAACCAGTCAGTATCCACTACTGCTAGTACACAAGTGCTCCACGCACTCCACAAGTGCTCCACGCACTCCAAGTACACAATCATACTTCAAATAGATCTCCCATGAACTTGCAACAACCTGCAACTCAAATGATCTTACTTATGAAAGGGACTACCTTGCCTTCCTCTTTACTCTTTGATCGAGTACACACCGTACTCCAAGTAGATCTTGCTTGATCTTGCTCCCTGTTGTGTTGCTGTCACCTTGATCCTACTACCACCTACAGATCAACTTGGTTCTGCACACCTGCAAACTTAAACCTTGCACACACATACCCCTGCAGATCAATGATCTTACTTACCATGCAGATCTCCAAACGTGGCCTTGCACACCCACTGACCAAGATCCTACATACATGAAGAATCTCTTTGATTCTCCAAACCAGCAACCACACTTGGCACTGTGGCACTAGGAGGAACACACCTTGCTCTCTTCACTCTGAAGGAGCTAATATTTGCTCTCTTACTCTCTAGCACACATTACAATACAACCCATGAGTCTATTATATAGATCTCATGCAAACAATAATTAGACACCTAATTACAATAATTAGATCCGCAGCTCAAGACTAAAATTAGCTTTCTTCATGCAAACAACCGGTTCGTTAACGAACTGTTCGTGGAACTCGTAGTTCGGAACCGCACAGGCGATCGACGTCTGTCCCTGTTTGCCTGGAGGTGATCGATGTCGACCGATCCATGATCGATGTTGATTTCTCTTCTCACTGTATATGATCGATGTCGACTGATCAGACTGACGTCGATTGATCAGACTGACGTCGGTTTCTCTGTAACTCAGCAACCTCTTTCATGTTTGCATTAGTAAAGCTTTTAGCTTCACAACATAACAATCTCTCACTTGAAGATAAACAACTGCATTGTACCCATACCTGTACACTGTCTAATCTATTTTCTGGCTTGTATCCCTCTTCAAGATCAATCCTGAAGACCACCTACCACACAACCTGTGGTGCACCTCTTGTCATCCAAGTAACCTACCCCTACAAACTCATGTAGTGAAGTCCTGACCCTGCATAACATGTATACCTACTGCTGGTCCCTCTCAAATACCTGAGAACCCACTTCTCTGAATTGGCTCCTAACTCTCTGACAGTTCCCATTGCTTGAGCAAACTCAGGGCTATACTAGACCTCATGTGATTTCGGACACTGAACTGTCCAGCCCTTGGTGTGCTCCAATTTTGTATTCTGCGTATTGAATCTCGCTAACACCTGATTCACATCAGCTCCCACTGAAGACAAAATCAATCTGTGATCTTCCATGTCTCTCATGCCAAAGAATTTTGCTGCTCTCAAATCTTTCATGGCAAACCACTGAACTAACCTTACTCTTAGCTCAGCAAAACCCTGTATGTCCGAACTTGCTAGCTAGCATACCATCCACATATAGTAACAGGATAATGTCGTGACCATCATCCACCTGGTAAGACAAACACAATGATCACACTAACACTGACTAAAGCCTTGCTTTGTCATCCACCTGTCAAAACCTATACCACTGTCCTACAGCTTTCTCAAGACCATATGACCTGGCCTTCCGTTTCATGTGTTCATTCTCTCTATTCTTTAATCAAGGAATTCATTCGTCTTTCAGTGCTTTCATACCGACTGACAATCCTACCAAATCTCCCATTTGGTTCTGCATCCTATTCATGCCATGCTCTCACTATTTTCTGGATCCTTCCTGCTCTGCAGTGAGCAACGAGTATAAAGAAGATGAACAACGAATTTGAGGCTTACTTACCACTTTCAGTCTTCCATATGGGCATTTGAGACTCTTTGACAGCTTGCTGTTTACCCAAAATTTGTCTCAGTGACCGACCTCGATCACCACACAATCTGCATCCGACTGACGTCGATTCCCATGTGACTGTCCTTTTTGCCGACATTGGTTTTCTGACCGACATCGATCTTACCTGGTCACTGACGTCGGTTCTATGATCGATGTCGGCAGCCACCCTGTCCGACACCACCAGCTCTGGTTTGCACATGACTGACATCAGCACCTGTCTGTTCGACGCCGATTCCCCTTGACCGATGCTGGTAATTGTGTTCACTTGTGAGTGATGACTTTTTACCTACGAGCTCTCCATGGATCAAAATTCTGTCCAAACTGCCCTGCTCAGAGATGTCCAGCCTTCTCCACTGATCTCTGTCCATCATCTCCTCCAAAAACACCAAGGCTTTCCAATTTTTAAGTCTGTCAAATACATCTGACTTCTGCTTAAGAACATGCATCTCCTTCTTGCTCATGTGACCAAGCCTACAAAGCCACATCTTTGCAATAGAAAAAAAATTAGTAATATAAACAAGTAGATAAAGAGTACCTACTTTCTTACCACCAACTAATTCAAGTGCATTCGCTGTGAGAGTTCTTGTGCATCTCTCATCACCCAACTTTTTTGAAGAAATTAGCCGCATCTTTAAGACCGGGACCTGCATGATCTCGTTCAACACCTATCTGTTGGCCGCCTGTAATTTCAGCTTCACTTTTCCTTTGCCAATACTTTGACAAGGCTCACCAACCCCTCTAATTGGGGCTACATGGAAAGAGGCAACATAATCTATAGAACAAGATTCTACTTTATTCAAAAAACATCTCAGAGCATCTTGTGCAACAACGCCTGCAACATCTGTTTCTTCAACTTCTTCATGCTGATCTGCTACCAACCAACAATCTTTCTTTACCTGCTCTTTCTTTTCATAACACCATAATTGATCATTCGTGTCTTTGAATTCCTCCATTCTTAGTGTACTTTTTTTTGTCGTTGCTATACTCCCACTCAATCAGAACCCCTGAGAGTGACCTGTAACCAAACACAAACCTGCTCCTTACAACTTTAGCTCTGATACCAACTGTTAGTGGTATCAAGCTATGAGCTAACAACCTTGCTCTGATACCAACTGTTAGGAACCCACGAAAACACCATTAATTACCATATACAAGCAACTAAACATGCAGAAATAACTAGAATCACAAGTAACTAGAATTCGGAAACAACACAAAATATGAGAGACAATACCCAATTATATTAATACTCTTCCAGAAAAGAATTACAACAAAGAGACATCACACTCTTCCACTTTACAGGTTTGCCACACCAAGTGTTCAGTAATTCACCTTTAAGAGCTCACTCTCTAAATTACGGTCCCAACACACAACTCAAATACATAGTTGGTGTTCACCTTCAACCAGTCAGTATCCACTACTGCCAGTACACAAGTGCTCCACGCACTCCACAAGTGCTTCACGCACTACAAGTACACAATCATACTTCAAGTAGATCTCCCATGAACTTGCAACAACCTGCAACTCAAATGATCTTACTTATGGAAGGGACTACCTTGCCTTCCTCTTTGCTCTTTGATCGAGTACACACCGTACTCTAAGTAGATCCTGCCTAATCTTGCTCCTTGTTGTGTTGATGTCACCTTGATCCTGTTGCCACCTACAAATCAACCTGATTTTGCACACCTACAAACTTAGACCTTGCACACACATACACCTGCAGATCAATGATCTTACTTACCATGCAGATCTCTAAATGTGGCCTTGCACACCCGCCGACCAAGATCTTACATACATGAAGAATCCCTCTGATTCTCCAAGCCAGCACCCACACTTGGCATTGTGGCACTAGGAGGAATACACCTTGCTCTCTTCACTCTGAAGGAGCTAATATTTGCTCTCTTACTCTTTAACACACATTACAATACAACCCATGAGTCTATTATATAGATCTCATGCAAACAATAATTAGACACCTAATTACAATAATTAGATCCATAGCTCAAGACTTAAATTAGCCTTCTTCATGCAAACAATCGGTTCGTTAACGAACTGTTCGTGGAACTCGCAGTTTAGAATCGCACAGGCGATCGACGTTGGTCTCTGTCTGCTTGGAGGTGATCAACGCCGGCCGATCCATGACCGACATCGGTTTCTCTTCTCACTGTATATGACTAACATTGGCTGATTAGACCGACGTCGGTTTCTCTACAACTCAACAACCTCTCAGCAACCTCCTCCATGTTTGCATCAGTGAAGCTTTTAGCTCCACAACCTAACAGATTGTACTTATGGAAAGAAGTTTATAGTATAATGTTATATAAAAAAATTGAAATACCAACAAAATGCCCTTGTAATAGGAGACAACACGTTGAGTAAAGTAGCAGAGATAAACACATATGCCAAAGAAGACGCCATATAAAAAAATGAACAAGACAACTTAATAAAATAGTTAATATCAATCTAAAATCAAGACATCTGAATACAAACTAATAAATTATAATTAAATCCATAGTTAAAAGAATGAAAATGTTTTAATTTAAAAAAATAACATTTTTATGAAAAAAATAGTCCTAATTTTGATAATTTTTAAAAAACTGTGATCTCGGTTTTTACTAAATTTGACAGCGTGCTCTCAAATGGAAGATTAAAAAAATCATTAAATTTTAGATTCAAATAGTTTGTCAATCAAAATATACAGTCAGTTGAATATGATGGGTTTGTAAAAAATGACTTATTTGTTACCAAAAAATCTGCAACATGAAGTTAGAAGATTAAAAACACTAATAAAAAACCATGCTAAAAAATAAGATGGATTTGAAAAAACAATTTAAATTTTTCCAAGAAAGACTTGCACAACACTCAAGATTAATGTTAAAATGATTTTAGCTCTAATACTATGAGAGAAATATTGCCATAGATTTAAATATAAATAATATTGAATAGTTTAAAGATTGCATAAATCAACAAAGTTATTTCAAGAGTGAATCAACCACACAAAGAGATACAAGAATTGATAAGTGGGAAAACTGTCAAATAGATAAAAATATCATAGTCTATTAGAAGCCTTGAAAACTATGAACTTAAGTACAATAGCATGAATAAGTTATAAGAGTGAGAGAGAGGACTTCAGACCAAAGAGCATCGCAAGGATGCAAGAGCAAGATTGTACAACTATTAAAAGACATGAAGAGATGAGGAGAAGAGTACCATAAATAAAGCTAAGAGGAGTAAAAAATTACATGCACAAATTTTAGCACGTTTGTCACGTGTCCCTAATCTTCTTATAAGTGAGGAGGATGTGTGTGCCATGTGGGGGAGAGGAGTTACATGTAAATAAGTCTAAATCTAACAAATAGACTAGAGAGGTGAGTGACACCTCAAAATGTTAGAATTAAGTGTATTTATAAATATAGTAAATGTACACACAAAGAAGACTTAAGATAAACCTAAAATAATATTAAATGATCCAAATAAGATTTATTCTTCGACACAGTGAACTATGTTACCCTCTAAAGTCTTCAATATTTGGGTGATTATGACTTAATGGAGAATTTTATGGAGTGATTATGCCCTAAGACGCATGCCACATGTTAAAACCATGGATTGAGAATATAGATTTCCCTACCCTCATGAAGGAGTAGTAGTTCTAGGTCATTGAGCAATGTACAACCTCAACCACACCACTCTTTTAATTAATTTTTATTCTCAAGATGGAAGATAGAGATTCACACTTGGATTGTATGTAAATTGAATCAATCAATGCAGATAGATTTTAGATTCAAAATGTTACCTTTAATACCAACTTGAAAATATAAATGTGCATGGATGAATAACATATACGACCCATAATCTAATCAATTGTTTCAATATGATATATAATGCCATAAATCTATATGTTATTCTACCCTCGATTTGATATATTTGATACCGTGTCACTCTAAAAATATCTACATATGCATTGTATATCCCATGAAAATTATTCTTAATCTATAAATATGTATCTCATATTCTGAACCAAATTGATATTTTAAATCAATTTGAATCTTTTGACTCATATGATTTGTCCCATAATCTGAAATATCTATGTATATAGGCTTGAATCTTTATGACAAGCTCACTAATAGTTCCCTTTTGATGTGAGGAATGTAACCTAAAAATTACTCATCTTAAAAGAAAAGAGTTAAATGCATCATCTTATATAAAATGATGTAAGAATTATAGAGCATGTGTTAACATGTGGAGATTACGTCATCATAATATGATTAGATTGTTAAAGCATATACGAAACATGTTTTGTAAGGCATAAAAGTGTCATGTCAAGATAGATATAACAATTAAATATGCAGTAGTAATCATCATATATATAAACACTGAATAGTATCCTACATATAAAGGTTCATAATATATATCATGGTACTACATGTAAGTAAAAAAGTGCATGATATGTATCATGACACCACAAACTCAGTAGACAATATTAAACATATTTTTTAAGGCATAAAAGTGTCATGTAAAGATAGATATAACAATTAAGCATACAATAGTAATCATCATAGATATAAATACTGAATAGTATCCTACATAGAAAGGTTCATAATATATATCATGGCACTACACGTAAGTAGAAAGGTGCGTGATATGTATCACAACACTACAATCTCAGTAGACAATCCTAAATGTATCCATTCATAAGCACATAATTTCATGGTTGTGACACACTATAAAAACACATGCAATAACACTCAATATCACGTAGAAGATGAGACACACACAATACATTCAATGAGCACACAATGCCACACAAGGAAAGAACCACACGTAATGAAAAATCAATTGCTATAATATGGAAAAGAAATGTCATACAAAACATAATTAATGATTAACATATATGAAATGAAATAGCAACATTGAAGCATAGAACAAGTCAAGTTAGTCTATATTATCAACCTATGTCAATGTCACAACATATAAAAATAACATATCCATGAAATATAGCATTATAAATAATTTAAGTAAAATTAAGGCATATGTAAGCAATCAATACAGATCAACATGATAAAGAGATCATATAAAGATATAATCTATAACAAGGTGATCTATAGAATGAGATACCCCAAACAATGGCATGGCCTTGGGGTGTAGGAATGTCTTACATCTGTACATCTATGTATCGTGTATAATTTTTATGTATTGCATCTCACTCATATATACCATGAAATGTATTTGCATATGAAAAAATACATATAATATAAGAAACATGTGATAAATAATATAAATGAATAAATGTATATCCTGTATGTCTTGGTAGAAATCACTGCTTTAGTTTAAAAATATAAATAATTTTGCTCCTCCTTAAGAGAAGAGGATTATGCTAATGATGAGGTTAAGGAGGAACCTTATGACATACAAAATGGGATGCCTTGGATACAATCTGTATCTTGATAGGAGAAAGAATACTAAGATCTTAATGACACTAACAATTTTGATTAGATTTGGTTAGGAGACAAAGATTGGATATGAAATAATGATATGAAATAGCTGCATAAGATTTATTATGGATGTCATGGAAAATATCCATTTTGAAAAAAATGTTGTTACAAAAACTAGATGAAGGGATCTCATCTAAACATAAAAACATCAGGGAAAAAATTGGGGAACTTATAACACTTTGGACTAATTTTGAAGAAATATGCAAGAATAAAATAACCTTAGTTATGTTATCTTTGCTTTCTCATGGGCATATTGAAAGGATCAAATAAACGTTTGACTGTGATTGAGAGAACCTTATATAAAATCTTAAATTGGAAAGCAAATGTGATTGCTGCAAAATATGATGGACATGGAATAACTAGGGACACTAAGGATGATGAGGATACATTCAATATTGATGATGAAAAGGATTTATCTAAATTAAGTTTCTTGGATTTGATGGATGATTCTACAAGGCCTTCCACATAAAATGAATCTTCTAAGGAATCCAACACTTACTCTTCTTACCAAACTTCATCACTTTTTGGACAACCTCTTTTGATCACTCATTAGGATCCCTTCAAAGTAGAGAACATAGTGTCAGAGTCATCATCTTTACAACTTGTGAATTAAAAATCTACATCATTCTAAAGGTTGAACTAAGATGGCACTTTAATTAATCATGAAGCAAACACCCCTCTTGGAAACGCTTCTTCTGATGTTAATTCCCTAGCCCATAATCTAAGGGTTGATGGATGTTTTGAGTCAAGACAAAGTTATTCTAAAAAGACCCTTATTGGAGTAGTTAGGGGAAAACTTTGGAAGGTCCATATTTCAAAAATGGCTCAGGAAGTATTGAAAGGGGGTGGATCTAATACTCTTTATTACCTTCCAAAGTAATAAAAGTTATTTTGACTAATCAAAAAATAGAGATGATGTCTTAGCAACCAAATATTGGTACATGAACTCTTGTAAAATTGATGTTCAAAAGTGGGAAACAAACTTTAAAATAAAGCTGAAGCAACAAAGGCAACATGTGAAGAAATGATGGATAATACTATATGAACTTCCTTTCGAGTACAACAATTTTAGTGTCTTCGAACAAATTGGGAATTATCTAGGATATTTCTATCATGTGGATCCAAAATCCTTCAACCCTACCTCTTTATGGTGTGTTAGAATAAAGATAGTAGTTGCTGCTGGAAATCTCTTGCCTCCAACCATCTCTCTTCTTGCTGGTGGTAAGATCTTTTTGCAAAAAGTTTTTTTTATGAGTAACCAAATATAGAAATTTTCTATAGATGTTCTTTTAAATGACATTTACAAAAGAATGGAAAGAGAAATTTTGGTCTATGGATGTTCTTTTAAACAACATTTACAAAAGAATGGGAAGATAGATTTTGGATCTACTCAATTTTGGATGAAAAATATAAGTGACATCATTATTACTGCTTTTGACATAAAAAATGATTCAACCACAACATTTTTTCAATGGGTAGACACTATATCTTTCAAAGATGATACTACAAAACAAGATGGTATGCTGCAGAACACTTATATAATAGTACATTTTCATAATGTAACTTGTGAAAAAAGAAAAAAAAACGTCTGTGATTTTTTCCCTCCACAATTGAGGGAGACAAGTTTTCACTTCACATTACATGCAAAAGGTAAGATCAAGGAACCTAATAAGGTTTACACTTTTAGTTTTTATCCTAAAATAGGTACTAGGTTGAAGATTTGCGTTTTCAAAATAATAATTCCAAACCTCAAGGGGTTTTACCCCCCTTTTTGATGAAAAATCAATTCTTTATCCTACAGGCTTGAATAAGACCTACAAAGGATTATTCGTGCTCATGCCAATAAAATATTGTTATCATTTGATCCTTATTTTTTGAAAACATGGGTACAATTCTACATCATTTTTTAGAGTGTACATCCAACATATATGGGAGACTCTAAGTAGTTGCGAACATGTGTCTAAATATGAGGGCAATGCTAAAAATAAAAAGTAGATGAGGTCACCAAAGGTAGGTGGCATTCACGTGTATTAATTTTTCATAAAAAGCAATCATTTTCTTTCCTAATGGGGAGGTTGTTGACACATTTAGAGCCGATAACTCACTCAGTCCTTCAAGAAAAATAGAAGTGTTTCAGGGATATCACAAAAGCAAGATGGCTATAATTATTCTAGAAGTTTTTTGGCCATGATGACACTATTGAAAAATAATTTCTCTTGATTAAGATGAGGGTATTGTAAAAATAAGAGGTCTGGATCTAGTTGTAACAAAATAAAGCATTGCAAGAGTCATTAGTTTATTGTGGGATGGCGAGTGATGATACATGGTTAATCAAAGGATAAATCATTGCAAGGATGAATTTTCGCTATTGGGTGAGAAAGTAAGAGATAAAGGTAAGGGCATTGTAAGATCCTCCTTTATTAATTTTTCACTTGAAGTAGCTATTTTCATTCAAAAATACATAACATGTGAAGGCTGATTTTTTAGTTTTTTTCTTCTACCACTTCGAGCTTATCTCTTACCTTGGATAGTTGAGCTTGGTGAATCCCCCCTTCTTCCTTTTTCTAAATTTTTATAAAGTACATCCACTAACATAAATGAAGGAATGGCAATTCCTTAGCCCACCAAGGCTCGATAAAACTTTTACTTCTAGACGTCTATAATTCACATGCACCAACCTACTTCTGGATGGAATTTTGCCCTCACAAATTTATGGCTATGGAAGAACATAGTAAAGCTTGTGGAAGAAAAAGAAACTTGATTCTACTTACTTCATCCTCCTCCTCTTCTCAAAACTCTAAACTATTTCAACTTCTAAAAAAATAGGGTTGTAGAAGATTTGTTAGGCTACTGAATCATCTTTTGAATGCCAAAACAGATGCTGATAAAAGTTTGCAAATTGGTCCTTCAGATAAAATATCAAATTCATGTATTTTTATAGAGGATTCTATTTCTAAGGGGTCTAAACAAATGGAATTTAATTCTATGGAAGGATTGCAACAAAATGAAGAAGGGGATCTTGGGGATCCAAGTTCAAATTCAGTAAAGGTATTACAAGTAATTAAAAACTAGGAAGCATAGATCCATGCCCTTAAAGAAAGGATTAAGAAAATGTCTAAAAATCTCTAATAAAAACCTAGTTTTATTAGCATCGGTGACTGAATATGCTATAGAATATCTTTCATTAATGCCTCAATCACATTATTTTCTAGATGTCAACAAACCTTTATGTATAGATGAGGTGACCTGGACAATTTCTTTCTAGTTCATCTCAAGGGAGGATTATGACAAGAAGGCTAGTGATCTTCATACAAAGGGACTTAAAGTTGTGAGACAACTTCCATGACAACTACAACATGTAACATCAAAATCAAAAAAGATACAAGAAGTTTTCAATGCACATTTCGAGACAATGGCTAAGGAATTAAAGGGTAAAGATGAATCTATTTCAGAATTTAAAAATGAGATCAATGTTGTTTGTGAGATAGCTGCCCTATTAATTTACTATAGGGCTCCGTCAAGAGTGTATTTTTTGATCTTGAAGGAGAATTGGTTGAAATTAAAATTAGGAATGTTTGTTTCTTAATTAATCATTGATGTATAAAGGCCAATAAATTTCTGTCAAGTTTTTTTCCTTCCTCTAAAATATATTAAAACCCTTTATATGAGGCTTACATTCATAACTACCTTCTTCCCAATGAACTCAAGTGGAACCCCAATCTTTTTGTTAGTGATGTAATATTAAAACCATTTCTTTCTTATCTTTAAAATGATATCATAAATGCCCAGGGGTGGGCATAGCATAAAAGTACAAAAGATACCCATCCCTTATGGTTAAGGGTTGGGTTTTCAAAGCCTAGGTAAAATTTGAAAGCCTATGTCAATATATTAAAAAAATAATTAGATTAAATTGAAAGTTTGTAATGTAAAGCAAGAACTATTAGCTGCAAGAAAAAAATTACTCGATGACTTTGGGTCAAAGAAATATAGAGTTGTTGTCATAGATGAGACCAACTTCCACAAGAACTTAGATGGAAAAAACCATTTTCACCCTATTATCTATACTAAGCAGGGTTGAGGGTGAACATGTATTTAAGGGTGATGCATAGAAGCAGTGTAGCTTGGATTGGATTTAGATTTAAATTCCCTTTTGTTTAGTACCCATTACTAGATTGGAAGGGTAGAACACAAGTAAACATGGAGGAGGAAGTATGTCGAATGTTGGAATTCAAATCAAACCTTGGTTCTTACCCACTGTTGGAAGAAACAAAATTTATGGTGGTGATATAATTCAAAGATATTTTTGAGAGGGATATGCAACCATAGTTGTTTCTTTGGTTGGGTAGGATTAAATTAGGTTGAAGTGTTTTGTTTGCTTTTGTCAGTGGAAGACTTTCTTATGATGTTGAATAATTTCATATTGTCTATGGGAAATACTAGGTAGTGGTTGTGGGAGACATTTGGAAGCGAATGAAAAATATTCTAAGTATTGGCTACAAAATAATCCAAGATATGAATGTAGAGGGCACCTTTTCATGTAGCAAATTTATAGTTTATTTTTAGAAGATTGAATTTATGATGTGTTCAAGTTTATCTTTCTATAAAAACATACTATAATTTATTGTCTTTGATTTTTTTTTAATGGTTCCATACCATTTTCCTTTTTAATTTTAGTTTGTATATATTGTATTGGCTTTAAGGTTGTGGAAGTTAGATTTTTAGTATTTTAGAATAAAATATTTTTTGTCTTACTAAGAGTGGTAGCTTGAAACTATTTGTAATAACTTTTTTGATTCTAATAAAAGGGGTGAGGGACTCCCCAACCCTCTTTAATAGATTAAAAAATATAAATGAATAACATAAACTAGAAATACATGTCATGCAAAGGCATTGGTTTTTGACTTTTTAAAAATATGTATAAATATCTTTTTTATTTTTTTGAATATTAACACGCATTAAAGTAAAGACAAGTGGAAAGGGTTATAAAATGGAAGAATGGGAGCGATTAGAATAATTTATAACATATAACTTATTTTGAATTAATTATCTAAACAAGATAATACTTAGGATAATTTAGATTGTCTAAGATATGTGCAAATTAAACAAATTTGAAAGCAACACGCAGATGCTCTATTATACTTTACCACTAATGGAAAACACTAACAGGATTATGGTACTTAGCTTGTTATTGATTTTTTATGGTTTGAGAATGTCCAAATGCTAGAGAAGGCTAAAAAATGGATATAAAGTCACTTAGCTCTGGAAACTAACTATTTGGACCTACCTCGATGAATCCAATAATAACTAGATGTATGTGTCAGATGAAAGTGTTTGAATATTGAAAAAATTGTTCTCGTGTCATGTGCCCAACTGTTTCGATACAAATCATTATGCATGCTTGTAAATAATTGTATTATGCAATATCAAATGTTCGTTGTGTCTGCAAGTGATTTATATATGGCTTACATTTCTCTGATATTATTTACTTAGATGGTTCCTAGATTTTTTATGTTTTTAGGGTTGATTAAATGGTTGTTATGTATATGCTTATCAATGATTACATGTTTTTTTTCCTCACATTTATCATATAATATTATAAGATGGTTTACATAATAATAGGTTGTACATGATAATAATGCTCTATGTATTAAAACCCCTGCAATTGATATATTTTCTTTCCCTCTAAGTGATAAATCTTAAATTTATCATTTTATGATAGTTCACTAAGAGGTAGATGTTATTACAACCTAGAGGGGTAAAGAATAAAATGCTTCTATCCCTCTCATTTATACTCAGCTTCAAGGTATGGTTAACCAAAATACCCACGCTATTAACCTTCCTCAAGCTCTTATATATTTAGATTGAAATTATATAAGGTGTATAATATTAGTGTTTAGTTGAAAAACCACATGCCAAATCTCTATCTTATAGTTGCTTCAAATGTATAATATTTACAAGGATAGAATATTGGTGTAAAATTTCATTTACACCTTCATTTATGCCTTAGATATAAGCTCACCTAGGTAGTAATGGGTAAGTCATCTGAAGATTAACATTCTACATAACCAAAGCCCTTTAACCTGAAGAAGATGAGGGTTGAGGTCACAAAACTAAAAATAAGCACATTGGTAAAAATATCGTCTTCATGATGGCTTTCTATTGTCATTTTTGAGATTTTTTCATCCACTCCACCTATTTAATATTATGAAGGGGTGTTGCTATAATTATTTCTTTGGGTGTTGTGTGTATCTCTCTTGGGTTTCATTGTGGAACATCTCAATATCTACTTCTAGTAATTCTTCAATAATGGTTTTATTCCATCTAGTGCACCTTTCTTCATGAGTTATCAACCCATTTTTTTAGCATATTTTTTTAATAATACTTTTGTGTTGTATTGCCTTCTTAGGTATATTTGTGGCATATCTCAGCACCTTCAGGGAATTATGTGGATTACACTACTTTTCATTATATATGGGTATACCATTAGGGCTAGTTGTTGGAAGCCATTTTTGATGATTTTGGTCATGTCATTTTTTGTACTTACTCCCCAATATCACTTGGGGGTGTTGATGTAAATTTTCATTTACACCTTAGTTATAAGTTCACTTAGGTAGGAAGTTTGATTTAATAGTTATTTTTGTTGGAACATTTAATGCTTAAGTGGACCCATTAATGGACCCTTATCATAGGTTGGTTAATTTAATAATAATATTTTATTATTTTTTAATACAGGTTGAAAAACTCATGTAAGTAAATAATAAAACATATTTACTTATTATTGTTGGGTTTCTCGAGGAGAGGTTGGACCTGTTGGTTATACTGATTAATCTCTACACCCCATTATAAAAAGACATTTTACATTTGGAAATATATGCCTAGATGAGATAATTGATTCTTATGTCTTTATAATATTTGTGTGTGGCAAATATTACTATGAAGTGTTCTATGAAGATTGATTAGAGGAGAAATGAGAAGAGAAGGATTATATTGGATACTAGAAGTTACTCATTTATATGAATATATCAACTTGTAGTTTGTTACCTCTCTAAGAGTTTTCACATTAAATTATGTGTCAAATGTGTGTGCCTTTTTCATTAATTACACATTTAGATCTATCATTTACATTGCATATTCAGTATACATTTCAAATCATTACATGGTAGCAGAGCTATGTGATGTGGTGTATTCATGACAAGGCTTGTTGAGTTCACTTTGTGCAATTTATCATTTCATTCTTAGCCTATACGACCTATGATACGATATTGAAGACCTTTGAACAAATTTTATCTATTCAAAAAAAAATGTTTTGGCATCCTAGTTTATGTGGAGCATTATAGGATAATTTTAAGAAAAACTAAACTCTATTTCAAGCAATATAAGCAACCAAACATCAAAACCAGTAGCTTGGGCATGATGCGATGACCCTTGTTGGTAACACAACCACTGAGGCAGGGGGGGTGAATCAATGCCCTTAAAACATTCATTCAATTTCTCTTATCATTCATGAAACATTCATTTAAACACATATATTAACTAATGCATAAACAAGAATCCACATAAGCATATAACATATGAACACACGAGATATGTAGGAAACCCTCATGAGGACTAAAATGCATTAAAACATAGCTTGGAATATAGTCCTATAAGCACTGAATCAAGATTTTGTGAGGCACCAACCCCACAAAGAGAACCGACCTTTTACTAATCAAGCACCAATTCAACTAGACCTTTAACAAACACCAACTTGCAAGGAGGAACCAACCCCCTAAGTGACTCAACACCAACTTAGCCACTTCAAAAACACTTATACAACCACCAACTTGCAAGGCAACTCTCACTCTTTCTTGACAAATCACCAACTCAACCAAGACCAACTTGATCACCTCAAGACACCTTGTTACTCAACCAATAAATGGTGACCTCTTCTTCAGCTCTGTAACATCCCATTTTTCTATGCTGGGTTTTAGTTCACTTATTGGTGATACACTGTCGGTGAACTATTGCTCCTTTGTTGATGATGGTGTACATGTCATTTGTGATGCATTGGTTATGGTACATGTGCATACATTTTGAGCAGGATACCTTTATGGTGTTAATATGATATAATAAGGCCAAAAAACTATTGTATAGAGTGTTAGGAACCCATGCTACCTTTTTTATTTACTTTGTTAGTATATTAGTTGCTATGGATGCATATGCTTTATAAGTCATTCCGTGAGCATTTTGTTTTATCTCACATTTATGGAAAGTAGTAGTTTCTTAGATTAGACTTAGTATATAAGTAAATGTTGAGGCTAATGAAGACATCCATGAATTGTATTAAATTGAGCTTATTCAAAAGAGGTTGCCCCCTCAAAGAGGTCAATGATTTTTCAATTCAGTTCTATTTATTTAAGTTAATATATTGCTAATTTTCATAGTTTACTTAGTGTATTTCCAATTATCTACTAAATTATTTAGGAAGGATCCTTTCATTTGGTATTAGAGCACTTTTTAAGGCCAATTATTTAAAAAAATTATAAACTCTGTTCTATTGCATAATTTATTTAAGTATTTTTTGTATTACAATAATCTATTTTGGATCAGGGTAAAAATTATCCGTTTAACTATGGGAAGTGCTTGGGTGAAAATCCTAAAAATTATTGTGAGTAGTACCATAGAAACCCTAAAGTAGTTGGTCAATTGAGAGGACCTGCTAGCAAAATAGGTAACGGTCCCTTCCTGATTGAGTAATTCCCATCTATGAGGAAAACTAAGAGCTATCACTTAGGGGTAAATTTGTGGCCATAAATTTTCTATAGAGCAACACTTGTTTAGATGCCATTGGTGGCTAGAGAGATATCTTTAAAATTTTAAGAAATCATTGAAATTTGGGGTCTATTTCTATCAGTTTCAAAATATTTCCAATAGAGTATCAACAGATTCTTAGAGGACTTGCATTCAGATAGTTGATAAAAACCAAAAACCAAAAAATATTCATTCTATCAGTTTCAAAAAATTATTAGCAAATTATTAAAATAATCTTAGAGGACTTATGATCAGACATTTGATAGAAAACAGAAAATAAAAACAAAAAAAAAAGAGTAATTTTTTTTGCCATGTCTCTCCATCTGTAGCCCAGTTGACCCTCAAACTTTATTTGGACACCTAAAATTCTATTTTCCATATTTTTCACTCCTAATTTCCATAAATCTCAATTTTTTTGAGTTTTGCCATAACTTATTTTGTTTTGCTTCAGTTGCCTCAATCTTTTTATAGTGTTCATCTCCCTTTTTTGCTTCTTTGTCCCTCTTTGATAATTTTTTTAGTTTTTCTATTTTCACTTCTGATATTGTCCTCGCCTTCATCAATCATACTCCCACTATGCAAAAAAATTAGTAAAATTACCTTTACCCTTTTTGATTTTTCTCAAATTAAAAAATTTCCTTACTAAACTTGTCTTAACTCTAGGTTTCCTACTCATTTCAAAAAAAACTCTTATTCTAGTCATGGTAGTAAACCCGCATAGAAGCAAAAAATATAGAGGATGAAATTTCCACCCTCTAGACCCAAATCAAAGATCTTGATGAAAAAATTCTTGGTCTTAATCTTCAACATACTGCCTTGAACAACTGATGACATCTAGAGTCCTCTTCAGACATCAGATTTTTTTCTTCCAGCAATTTTTATGTGCCAAAGCTTGATTTTCCTTAATTCAATGGTGCATATATGAATAGATAGATATATCAGGCATAATAATATTTTTGTCTGCATAATACTTTTGATTCCAACAAGGTCACACTTGCATCCTTTCACTTGGAACATGAATCCCTTCAATGGTATCTTGGGTATACCAAGGATCATGATGAGTCCATATGGGTCAATTTTTGCACCCTCATTTTTAAAAAATTTGGCTTGAGTGCTTTTGATGACCTCACTAGAGTACTCACTAAACTTATCCAAACAAGAATTGTGAGATAATATCAAACAAAATTTAAAAAACTTGTCAATCACATAGAGTGATTATTCGATGAATTTTTTAGGAGTTGCTTTGTCAGTGGACTAAATGATACAATTTGATTTGAGGTTAAAATATTTCAAGCCAACATGATGATGGAAGCCCTAGGGTTGGTTAAGTTGGTAGAGGATAAGGTCATAGATCAACAATGATTCAAATCTAATTTTGCTTCATTTAGAAATATAACTCCACAATGATCTCAAACAACACTAGCCCCTAAAACCACTCCTATCAAACATTTGACTGAAGCAAAGATGAAAACACTTAGAGAAAAAGGACTATGTTATAATTATGACAACAAATTCACTCAAGGACATCAATGTGCTAAGTAAAATCTCTACCTACTAGATGTGGACTCTCCACCCAAAGCTAAAGTTTTGGAAGATGCTCATGATACAGTAGATGATCCAGAAGAATATCCATTGATTACGAAACCTACTTCTCAAGAAGACCAACTAAATATCTCTCTCCATGTCTTAGAATGAGTCACCACTCAACAAATCATGTGAATCAGGGGTTACTTAAATAAAATCCCTCTCATAATACTCATTGATTCAAGTAACACTCATAACTTCATTGACCCTAAGATTTCCAAATAGGCTAATTGTTTTATCCATCCTTGCTCTAACTTTGAAGTCATGATTGCCAATGGGGGCACATTACCTTATAAAGGGAAGTGTCATAATGTGCGTATCTCTATTGGAGATTATAACATGCACTCTGACATTTTTGCCTTACCATTAGGTAGATGTGATATTGTTTTAGAAGCCCAATGGTTATGCACACTTGAACCCATCTTATGAGATTTTACTAAACTTTGGATGAAGTTTTTAGATAATGAGAAAAAACACACATTGAAAGGCTTATAATTGAGAGCTCTCAACATCATAAGTTTACATCGCATGGAAAAGATTCTTAAGAAGAATTCAAATGGTGTCATTGCCTAGCTTCATTCCATTCAAGTGAAATCATCAATGGTCTCCACTACTCATTTTGATCTACAAACTGTTCTATATAGGTATGCAGGTGTCTTTGCTAAACCAATGGGATTGCCACCTTCACAACTAGAGGACAAACATATTCAAATCCTTTCTTGGAAGTGTTCCTCTTAACATCAGGCCCTACTGCTACCCATTTCATTAAAAGATCGAGATCGATATGTTCATTCAAGACTTACTGAAGCAAGATATTATTCACTCTAGTACCAACCCATATTCTTCTCCAATTCTCCTTATCTAGAAAAAAGATAGGTCATGGCACCTCTGCATTGACTTTTATGCACTTAATCACATCATGATCAAAGATAAGTTCTTGATCTTCATTATTGATGATCTTCTTGATGAGCTTCATGGCACTCATTTTTTTTCCAAATTGGATCTTCGCTCTAGATATCACTAGACTTGGCTTTATGAAGATGATATCCCTAAGACCAATTTTCATATGCATGATGGCCACTATGAGTTTCTAGTCATGCCCTTTGGTCTCATTAATGATCCTTCAACATTATAGGCATTGATGAATAAGATATTTTGGCCCTATTTAGAAAAAATCATTATGATCTTCTTCGATGATATCTTTATCTATAGTAAAACATGGTCTGAGCATCTCCAACATCTAGAGCTCACACTAAAACTTATCTGTGATCATCATCTCTATGTAAAATAGTTCAAATGTGCTTTTATCTAGAATAAAGTGAAGTATCTCAGGCATATTGTTTCAGCCCAAGGGGTTTAGGTGGATCTCAAAAAAATAGTTGTCATGATAAATTGGACTCATCCTCAGACACTCAAGAGTCTCCATGGTTTTTTGGGGTTGATTGGATACTATCACAAGTTTGTCAAGGATTATGGGAAGATTGCAACTCCATTGATAGCTATGTTTAAAAATGATGCTTCTACATGGACATAAATTATTGAGTGTGCAGTTGAATAATTGAAACAAGCTATATGTACTACATTTGTTCTAGCTATGTCAGATTTTTTCAAGACCTTCATGATTGAGAGTGATGCTTCTGACACTGGACTTGGTGTTTTTCTCCTTCAAGAAGGACACCCAATTGTGTTCACCAATAAATCTTTTTCTGGAAATAATTTAAAACTCTCTACTTATGAGAAGGAAATGATGGCCATTTTGCATGTAGTATAGATGGTAGCCATACCTACTAGGGAATCATTTTTGCATCAAAATTGATCACTAGAGTCTAAAATATTTCTTGAAACAATGGGTTTCCATCCCATCACAATAGAAATGGGTTAGCAAACTCATGGGTTATGACTATGAGATCACTTATAATAAGGGTAGGGACAATATTATGGATGATGATCTGTCTCACACATTTACATACTAAGATTCCCTTTTAACTATTTCATGCCTATTCCAAATTGGTTAAACATTGTACAACAAGGGTATATGTCAATGACTCCTCATTATCTCAAATCATTCAATAGTTTGCCACTAATCCCTATACTGTACTACATTATTCTTGGGATGGTGCTTCTTTATGATATAAGGGTTGTTTAGTGATTCTCTAGATCATAGATATTTAGCAAGCTATATTCTATAAACTCCATACTTCTCCATCCGTAGGGCACTTAGGTTTTCTCAAAACTTATGAACAAACATGATGTGAGTTCTTTTAGAAGGGAATGAAAAATGCAATTCAATAGATGGTGTCTAAATGTGATACCTACCAATGCAATAAGGGTGAAACATCACTCATTCTTAGGTTGCTTGAACCTTTGCCTATCCCTACCAAGATTTGGATAGATATTTCTATGGATTTCATTGAGGGACTACCTAAATCTAGATGGAAAATAGTGATCTTAGTTATGGTTGACCTCCTCTCCAAATATAGTCATGTTTGTGCCCTCAGCTATCCCTATACCGCCTCCTTAGTCACATAAATTTTTTTGGACCAAATTTTCTATTTTCATGCTATTCCTTCTTTCATTATCTCAGATTATAATGCAACCTTCACTAGCCATTTTTGGATAGAACTATTTCGACACACCGATATCCAACTAAAGATGAGTTCTAGGTATCATCCACAGACGGATGGCCAGATAGAAATTATCAATAAATGCTTGAAAGCTTTCCTTCATTTTTTTATCTCAGAATAACAACATAAGTGGTCAAAGTGGATCCCTCTTCTTGAATGGTGGTACAATACCTCCTACCATAATTTAACTAAAATGACTCCATATGAAGTAGTCTATGGTTAAGCACCACCAATGCTCCTCCTATATACCCCTAATAGTTCACTAGTTCAAGTGGTTGACACACTTCTCTAAACCCAGGATCAGATCCTCAACACCTGATGAGACAATCTTCATATGGCACATAATAGAATGAAACAATAGGTTGATCAACATTATTCTGAGTACACTTTCCAAGTAGGTGATATGTGTATACACATAATATTTTTATCCTTTTATCACATACTGACACTTTACATCTTATAGGAACCCATCAAGACTTAATCTCTATGAGTGCATGCCTTAAGGGATGCACTAATAAAAGGGTGGGCAAACCTTTGGTGCTTCATAGAATTTTTATCCCTTATTGACACATTATAACCAATCCAACCAGCTCTTAAAACCATTTCCTAAGCTATTTCTCCTCCTTTGAGTACTCCACTCTTTTCCTCTTTCTATTGCTCTTTTTTTGTCTTAATCCCATTTTAAATAGTTGGTTGTACTGGGTCAACCCAATACAGTTTAGGGGTTTTTTCACTCTTAACTTGTTAGCCTTTCAACTGACCTAGTTCATAGTGAATTATCTATGAAAACACACTAGACCGACTAGGCTGACCTTGTACAACCAACGTTACCAAAGAGATTTAGGACAAGATCTGCCTATATATACAAGATCATTTTGATCATTATTCATATGTGTAATCAAGATTTATTATTCTCTCATGCTTCTTCACAATCTTTTTATCCATCATTCTACTTGAGGAGACTTAGCTTAGAATTTTTATTTAAAGAATCTAGTCTTGTGGATAAGTCTTGGATGCTTTGGCCTTTCTTAGTGGTATTTACAAACCATAATAACCTCTTGCAAAGCCCTTTTGGTCAAGGGAGAGATTGAGTCTTGATAGATTCATATTCAGGTATGTATATTCTAACTTTATTCTCTTATCTTTTTGTAGATAGAAGTAACATAAGTGTTGGCTCAAATAATACTATGTTTCATATTTTATGTATTAGGATGTTACTCATATTTAATTTAATTGATGTTCCCTATACATATTTGTTTTATTATTTCTAACCGCCCACTTTGTGCCACAAGCTTTGGTATGCACTAGATTAGATTTAATTTCTTGTTATTAGAATATAGTGAATGTTTTAAACCTTAAGACTCCATTAGGGTTGTTAGAAGATTATGTTAGAATGTAGGCTTTGAAACCCTTAATAACATGATATGTTGTGACAAGTGATCCCCTAATAGAGTTTAGTAGATCCCCATATTGGTCATGCTCTTGCTTAACGAGTGTATCCCCAATCAAAATTGTAGGTATGCACTATCTTCTCCAAGCCATGATTGATTTATATACATGATGCATTTTTGATTGCATACATTTTAGTGAACTTGATGTGAAACTAACCCTTGTAAGATTTATTTCACTTTTTTAATTCTTTTAATCATTTTTTTGATCATCATTTTTATCATATATTTTGACATACTAGATCGATTCTATCGACCCAACTATTTTTATTTGCACATAAATTTTTTAAACAAGCACTCTGCAACAGGTTCTTATACAACTTGATCGATACTATTAAATCTATTTGCAAGTTTTTCAAGCATACTTCAAGGTTCTTCATCAAAAATATTCCTTTATTGCATTTCTGATCCACCAAGGTTCTTTTTTTATCTCTCTATTTCTCTTTTCTCTCTCTTTTATTTCACATTTTATAGTTTTTAAAACTACCCTTGCACAGTGAACTAGATCAACACTGTTGACCTAATTCTATGTTCTATGTGCTATCTAAAATAACTAAATTGACACTGTCGACCTAGTTCAATTTTAGACCTTACTTTCATAGTATAGGTTTGACCCTATCAACCCTATTCTATTTTTTGTGCATATAGTGTCAAAACTATACCTTGTTTCAAGTTGAAATTAACCTCATATCTGCTAGTAGTTAGTTCACACCTTTTTTTTAATTTTTTGCATGCTTAGAATAGTTCATATAGTCTAATTAGGGGATTTTTAATTAATTATTTAGTTTCACTATTTCTATTTTATGCACACATTGCCAAATCACAAAATAATAAACAAAAACTTTAACATTTTGTCTATCTTAGACCAACCTACTTGGATTTCATCACCGAGGGGGAAGCTGACTTGATGTTCTAGTCAAGTATAAAGCATGGTTAATTGTATATTCTGGTTAAGCACCTAACACCCTTATCATTGTGGTGTGTGAAGTGAGGAGGTAGGCCTCAATACCAAGCCTGTATCATTACCACTATAGTCTCTTTCAATCCAAACTACTTGAAACCATCTTTAGTTAGTTATATAGTACCTTATAACCAACTTCCAATCATATTAAAAATCATATCTTAATATTATAATTAACAATCAGGTTGACTAATTAGTTAACTTTACTTTTCAAGTTGTTTGTTTTCTCTTTGCTCAATTGTGTGTGCAAAAACTTGCATTAACCAACACTAGTGCAAGGTTTTGTTTTATGTGCCTTAATTGAATTGGCCAATGTTGATTCAATTGACTATTTATTTCCTTTTAGCTCTTACTTTTTCAAAAATTGTCTTATTTTATCTCATAACTTATTATCATCTTTCTCTCTCTCTCTATCTACTATACTAGGTCAAACCAATCGACCTTATAACTTTTTTAGCCCCTATTCACTGTATTGGATTGACCTAGTTGACCCTATATAGTATGCAACTCTTTTTTCATCTTTTTCCTACCTCTATTCATCATATTGGATCAACCCAATCAACCTTGTATGGTTTATAGGTCCTATTTTCTATGCTTGATCAACCTAGTCAATCTTATATTGTCTTCTACTTTCCTTATTCATTAATCTAATTTATTATCTTTCTAATTTTACATTCTGCTCATCTCTCTTTATTCAAAATGAAGTCTCATATCAAAATCTTCTTGGATTACAAGAAACCATTTTAGTACTATATGGGATGTTTATTTCTTCCTCTTTTTTTCTCCCAAGAGAACTATCACTCTTAGGGCACCTCTTCTCCTCCATCTATTTACTATAACATGGTGAAAATAACTCCTCAAGATGAAGTTGATGGATATGATCCTTTCTATACTTACCAAGAAACTTTTCAAAATCTTCAAACTAATGTGGGAGTAATTTATATAAGTTTACTTAAAAATCGCACTAGCAATCCATCTTCTTCTAATCCTCTCCCTGATACTAATTTGGGGAGTACTCCTACAAAATCCAACCCACCTCTTGATACAACCTTAATGTTAGCCCAAGTTATTCAAAAAATTAACATAATGCAAAATTCTAACACAAACCAATGATGTAACTTCAACAACATCTAATCAATGTAGTTAATCAACCTCCAACTATTCATCCTCATCTTAATCCTAATTATATTCCACCTCTTAGGGATGCCTCAAGTAATGTTATTACTCAACCCAAAATGAATAAAAAAATACATTAAACCATTCAACATGAGCCTTTAGCTCCCTTTATTATTTCCATTGATATTGGTACCATATCTCCAACTATCAAATATAATGGTACTTAGGACCTTGCTTCATTTCTTAAAGCCTTTGACAACCTTTACAAAGAGTGGATCCAAACTAATACCTTTTCCACTACTAAACTCTTAATCAAAACTTTTATCGGTAATGTATTAGAATGGTATAATCAACTTCCCCAACACTCTTTGATAACTTGAAGTTTTGGTTAATCCTTTATTTAAAGAGTTTCAACATAATGATCTTCCTGAAAATTGTTTTAGCCGCTTCATCAATGCTAAGTGATTTCTCACTGAATCAACTCATAAATTTATCAAAAGATGGAAATCTTTACCTTATAATGTCGACCACAACAGGATTGATGATAACTTATTTAAAATCTTCATCATGACTTTAACTCCCACTTTTCAATATAAGGTTCAAACCTTTGCTCCTCAAACACTTAATGAAGCTTTTGATCAAGCTAAGCATCAAGCCTTTATTATGAAGTAATTCAAACACAATTTTAAACTTCTTAAAGGATCTTTTCAAACATCTAATGTTATCACCAATAATGCTCTGTAAACCAAACAAAGAGTTGTCAAAACTAATATTCCTTCACCTTCTCATATACCTCTCTCAGTTCAACAAATGAAATAGTTTTTACCACCCTCGAAGCCTTTCATTTATCCCAATTCTCCTCCTAAGTGGTATGACCCTAATCTATTTTTTTGGTTCTATGCCAACATTAGGCATTCTCATGAATATTGTAGAGGGCTCAATAAATTTATTGTCTACTATATGCTTGGTGATTCATTCAATCATGAAGCTACGATCAATCTTCATCATCAAGAAGACATTATTTCTTCCAAAAAATAGAAAACTTTCAAAGCTTCTACCTCTAATAACTAAAAATATTTTTCTAATACTAAAGAAAATGTCAAGGATGTTTGTGCCATAGATGTTGAATATGACCAATATTATAACAAATCTCAATATATCAACACTACCAAGGTCAATTATCATCATAAACTAGCTCATAAAGATCCTGTTACCAAGCCTAAAAATCCAGCTTTAGAAGAACAACTTATTAAAGACACTACCACCTCTAATGTTGATTCAAAAGCACTTAAGAATCAACTTCCTCCTTCTAATCCTCCAACTACATTTATTCCTTTCAGAACTAATTTACCTTCTAAACCTCATGCTGGTTCTTCTAAATCTCATTGGAATTTTATTGAAAAACTTAACTCTATGCCTTGTAAGATTCCTCTTATGGAGGTGGTTCCCACTTCATCCTATTATCATAAATTCCTTATGCAACAAATTCAAGAAATTGAAGATCCATCCTCCATAGATGAAGAACCACTTTCTATTAATTCTCAAGCCACTAATGTCAATACTATTGAAACCTTGTGTCATATTGACTTTTTTGAAGAGGACATGATTAACGATGAAATTCTTTTTCATGTTGATGATCCACCACTTTTATTAAAATAGCAATTAATATCACTCTTATCTAAAAAGTCTTAGTTGATAAAGGCTATGGTATTAATGTGACATCCTTGTGGCTTAGACAACAACTTGGTTATAATAAGGATCATCTTAAGCAAATTTGTCTTACTTGTCATGGTTTTGATAAGACAAATCAAAAGCCAGTTGGTTGTATTTGGCTTCCATTAACCATAGGAATTAAAACCATTCAGACCAAGCTTATGGTCCTTGATCTTCTTTTATCTTACAATATCTTTCTTGGTCATCCATGGACTCATCGAATGAGGGCCATTGCTTCTTCTGGTAGTATTAAATTCTTACATAATGGGAAATGGTACAAGCATAAAACTGATCCCAATCCATGGAGTATCTAGCTTCCTAATCCTAAACCTCAATATCATATTCCTACAAATCCTAAGATTAATAATGTTCCTTTACATGAGTTCATCAACTTGAGTTTTGATTTACAAGTTACTCTTGTATATTTCGATGATGATGAGCCCAATGAGTTGCAATATACTTTCAATACTACTAAGTTACCTCCATATATTTTGTAATTGCTTCCTCCTCTGTTACCAAGAGACCATACTATTCCTCTTATTTATGATATTACCAACTTTATCCCTCCATAAAATGCTCAGGAGTTTTCTTTACCAGAATATGCCTTCACTTGTAATGATTTTGGAGTGACTAAATTATTTCAAGATCCCCTCATCATGTCTCCTCATACATTCAACAATATTGGGATTTCACCTTCTGAAACTCCCCCTAATTCTCAACATTGTATGATTTCTCTGACATATGATGACAAATATATCATTGCCCAAGCTCAATATAGAGACTTGGATCTCTAGCATTACCAAAAAACTTTATCCTAAATCCATGATTTTAATTGGGATGTGCATACCATTTTTATGGATCATACCTTAGATCTTGAAGGTCATGTGCCTCCTATCAATCCTCCTTTTATTTATACTCCTTGGGTGGTAGAAAAAATTATGCCTTTTGAATATTTGGAAGTCCCTACACCTTTGGATCCAATCATTACAGCCAATCCTTCTCCCATCATCATATCCACAAACACTCCAATATCTTATACTCTATCTACTTCTACTCCTAAAATTACACTTGATGCCAAGGTCATCAATGTTCATCAGATACATTATAAATGTGATCTTCATGGCTATCAAATTCTAGATCTTAAAGTAGATATTGAATATTATGGTCCTCTTCCTACCTTACCTAGCAATGAAGCTATTCTTGAGCTACTTCATGCTCGAGAACCTCAACTTCCTCAACAACATCATAAAATTAGAAACTTTAAAACTAAAACTCTTTGCTTCAACAACTTCATTGCTAGCATTGATCCTAAAACAAATCCAATTTCAAATTTACCTAAAGCACCTTACCACTTTCAAGATGGTAATGCCATGCTTGTTGAAGAAACCACTCACATCGAATATGGTACCCCATCTTCTCCTCGACCAATTACAATTTATAGAGAGCCTTCACCCACTGAACATGACAAATTTAGCCTATTCTTTGACAAATATCATGAGGATTTTGCTTGGTTGTATAAGGACATGCCTTGTATTGACCCTATCATTATGCTGCATAATATCATTACTTATCTTGATGCTAAGTTTGTACATCAAAAACAACATAAATTTTTTCTTGAAGTTTCAACCTTATGTCATAAATAAATCATCAAATTACTTGATGCTAAATTTATTAAATTGGTAGATTATTCTGAATGGGTTTCCAATATTGTCCCTGTTCAGAAGAAATTCAGTATGGTTATTCACATTTGTATTGGCTTACGCAATCTTAATCTTGCTTGTCTCAAGAACAACTTCCCTTTACCTTCAATATATGTCATCATTGATTCCATGACTGGTTACAAAATGTTATCTCTTATTGATGGTTTTTTGAGATATAATCAGATTCATATTACTCCTAAAAACCAATAGAAGACTACTTTCACTATGAATTGGGGCACCTATTGTTATGTCAAAATTCCTTTCAATCTCAAAAATGTTAAATCCACTTACCAACATGTAATAACTCACATCTTTCATGATCACATTCACAAAATTGTTAAAACCTATGTGGATGATCTCATTGCTAAATCCAAACATCATAAGAGTCATCTCTCTGATCTTGCTATCATCTTTGACTATCTCCTTAAATATAAAGCTAGACTTAATCCTTACAAATATGTCTTTGGAATAACATCTAGAATTTTTTAAAGATCTTTATCTCTTTCCATGGCATTGAAGTTGATCCAACCAAAATTAGTGCTATCATTAACATGCCCATTCCTCATTCTATTCTCAACATTCATACTTATTTAGGCAAACTTGGGGCAATTAGCTGATTCGTCCCCAAAATGGTATATCAGATTCACTCTATCAATTCCCTTCTAGAGAAAAGTTTTGCTTTAGAATAGACAGATCCATGTCAAAAAGCTTTTGATAACATGAAAGAGTCATTACTTCATCCACCTACACTTCATCCTCCTTACAATAATAAACGTTTGATTCTATATACTTCTTCCACACCTATTTTAGTTGCGGTAATGCTTTCCCAACAAGATGATATGAAAAGAGAGTATGTTATCTAATACATTATCTGAGGCCTCATCGACTATGAAACATGTTATACAAAAATTGAGTGTGATTGCCTCGCTGTCTATTTTATGACTTGAAAAGATCTGTCACTATATGCTTTACCAAACTACCTATGTCATTGTTCATTTTGACTCCCTTCATCATTTATTTTCTAAAGCCTTTCTTCCTAGAGATAGAATTGGCAAATGAATGGTCCTCCTTATGTAATTTGATCTTTATATCATCACTTAAAAAGTGGTAAAGGGCAAGTCATAGCTGACCAACTTGCTACAGCTCCCATTCCAACCACTTCTTCTTTTCAAGATGACATTTCAGATGAAAATATCCTTTACATTGAAGGTTTTAATTAAGATATCTCTCTTAAATATTATTTTCATAGCTTTACTACCGATCTTGAAGTCAATCAACTTGAAGAATCTTTTACTCCCTTCGTTACTACTTAACCAAAGGTAGTTATCGAGAAGCTCCTTAAAATCAATGTTGACTTGCATAAGGATACTTGGAACCTTCACTTTGACAGTGATAAATGCCTTTAAGTTGCTATGGTAGGTTGCAGTATCACAAGTCCTCTTGGTAATATCATTCTTTTAGATTTTTGCTTCACCTTTGATGTCACTAGTAATATGGTTAAATACAAAGCTCTTATCTTAGGCATGAGAGTTGATCTTGATTTAGACATTCACTACCTTCATGCTTTATGTGATTCTCAACTTATTTGCCATCAAGTTAGTGGTGATTATCAATGTAAATGTGATAACCTTGTTACCTATAATCAAATTACAACCACTCTTGCTAAGGATTTTATCTCTTTTACCATTAAGCCTATTCTTAGAGATGAAAATTCCATTACTGATTCTCTTGCCTCTTCAACATCTCTATTTCATCCACATAAAGTTCTTTCCAATCTTTCTTTTATTATACAAATAAGAAAGTATCCATCTTTAACTCAACCATCAAATTCACTTATCTATCATATTAAAGTTGTTACCATTTGACAAAGCCCTTGGTATAAAGATGTCATTCAATTCTTATAACACCAAACTTATCTTCCTAATTTAGATTCTCATGAAAAGACATGCATTCATAAATAAGATTTCAAGTATGTATTTTGGCATAACATCCTTTACTATTACAATGCTGAAGGTACCTTGCGTTTTTGTGTTATGCAAAATGAGGTTCTCTTCTTCTTGAAAAAGGACATGGAGGCATTTATGGTGGTCACTGTAGTGGACATGCTACAACATGAAAATGCCTATGTATGGGTTACTTTTGGACTATTATTGAAAAATATGCAACTAAATACACTAAAAAGTGTCCTCGTCAGCTTCACAATGATCTTATCCATTCATGTCCTACCAAAATTCAAACTATCAAATCTCCTTAGCTATTTTCTACATGAGGATTTTATCTCATTGGTAAACTTTCTTGCTCCCAATGTGGGCATATATTTATCATCACCTCTACCAAATATTTTACCAAGTGGGTCAAAGCCATGTCTGTCATTAATGTCACTAGTCCTACCATTTCAAAATTTATTCTTAACCAAATTATTTACCACTTTGACGTTCCCCATACCATCATTTTTTACAATGGTGCTAACTTTAAAAACAAACATGTTAAACAACTTTGTAACAAATTCAAGATCAATCATAAATTTTCCATTCCTTATCATCCTCAATGCAATGGTCAAGCTGAGGCCACCAATAAAATTCTCAACAAAATTCTCCAAAAGTTAATTCATAAAACCCACATGGATTGTCATTTTCATATTTACCCTACACTTTAGGCCTATCGAACTAGCATACACACTTCCACTGGGGCAACTCCATTTTCTCTAGTCTATGGTTCTAAGTCAGTCCTTCTTTTAGAAGTTGAGCTTCCCTCTCTTCGTATATATCTTTTTGACATTATTCTTAATGAATAATTGCGTAAAGCTTGTCTTCATGCCCTTGATCTTCTTGATGAATGCCATCTTTCCACCTTGCAACATAATTGCCAATACAAGGTTCACATCGCCAGACAACATAACAAACATTTTAAAGTCCATACTTTTAATGTTGGTGATCTTGTCCTTAAATTAGATTACTCCCATGATAAAGAAGCTAAATATGCCAAAAAATAGTGGGTCCCATATTTAGTTAAAGACATTCTTGGTCCAAACACCTACTGTCTTCAAACTGATAAAGGGCCACCAATGCTCAATTCCATAAAAAGTACTTTGTCTAAACATTTACTTTTAGTCATATTTTCTATCTATATCTATCTATAAATTTTTGTAGGTTATTTGAGCAGGGATCTCTTTCTCTACAACAATTCCCTCTTTTTCACAAACCTTTAATAATCCCTTTTGTTCTTTTAGTTTCTTTATGTACCATAGTCTTCTTTATATTCTTGCATTTGATCTTATTTTTTACACCCTTTGGGTTTTTATTTTACTAGGACCCAACATTCCTCACAAAACCATCTTTTATCTATTTTATTCTTTCATTTTTGTTGCTTGTCAATGTTGTTTTGACATCCCTTAGGTTTTTTTTTTTGTGAGTTGCTTTGTAGACCGCAGATAGGACCCAACATCCCTAAAAAAACTACCATCTCTTTGCTTTATCTCTTCCTTATTTTATGTAGTTGTAGTGTAAGACCATGGATAGGACCCGACCCTCATAAAATTACCATCTTTTCATGTTCTTGATCTTGGTTCTCAACTTTAGCTTTTACTTATTTTGCTAGATGAAATCTATATAATAATCTATGTTAGTATGTTTTATTTCATTTCCCTCATTCTTATGATAAGGCATCACACTTTAGTGATTTGAAGCAATTTGAATTTTTTTGTGTCATTCTTCTTTATTTCCCCTTTATTTCACTTTTCATTGGATAAAACAAGGTTGAAATTGAGATAACACTTTTATTTCACCTAGATTTATGAGACTCTTAGACCCCATGCTCTTTAAAGTTTCTCTCTCTTAGCAACCTTGTCCTGATTATTCAAATGAAATTCATCTTTAGCACCCATGTTTGGTTTTCCAAATCCGTATGGAGAAGGGATATAAAATATATCAAGAAAGTTAAAAGCCAAATCATTTTAAAATAAAAGGCAATAGTATCTAAAAGGCAACATACAAATCTCAAAAGTCAAAATCACACCAAAAGATATGATTCCAAGCACATCTCTTATCTCCAATCAAAGCTCAAACTCCATAGTTGGCCTCACATAGAGCCGGGGTCCTTTAGAGTGCAATAGGCCAGTAGATTGGAATAGAGGAATTTGAAAAACTCTATGGTGCTACCTAATTTTTCATGTAATTACCCATTCTTCATATTAGACTGATGACTTTGTAAGGGGTCTTTAAGAATAGGGAACATGTTGTGAGGAGATAGGTCTATTTTAATTTTCATGCATATAGCCATTATGGGATGATCTATATACTTCATTTATTGACCTATGACTTGTGTATTTAAGAGAAGTTATTCATAGTCCCTAAGGTTGAAAGTCCTCTTATTTTGACAAACCTAATTTGAGTGTTTTGACTTCGATAAAGAGTTCCTCTACCTTAATTTTTCCTTCATTCTCACCTCCACCCATTTCATTTTTCTCTTTTGATAGAAAAATTATGATTCCAAATCTATTTTCTCTTCTTCTTTAATTCCTTATTCTTCACCTCTTAAAAGTATGCTAGCACTACTTTGTTTTAGTTTTATTTATCCTTAGATGAAAAAAATATGTTTGAGCAACTATGGATTACTTTATTTACACAATGAATTACATTTATATACTTACTTTACTTTCCTTTTACCATTTATCATGATTTTTATATCTTGCTATTATAGACACTTGAGTTTGTACTTTTTTTATATTGTTGAGTGAGGTTGGCTTGTTACTTCTCACTCATCAATGCTATTTTCTCTTTTTATGCACCTTTTTATATTATTGAGTGAGATGTGGATTGTTACTTCTCACTCATCAATGTTGTTTTACCATTTTGTTTAGTCTTTTAACATATTTTTATGTTGTTTACCATCTTATTTGACATGTATCCTTGGTTTGACTTGGTAAGTTTGCCTTTCTTACTTAAGGATAGCTTGTTTAAAATTTTTGGTCTTTAGTAGCCTTGGCTTTTCGATTACCTAATTTACTCTTGTTGTTTGACTTGGTCATTTGGTCTAACATATTACCTGTCACCCTAGCTTGCCAAATTTCTCAAGTATGTCCCTTCCTCATGGAACCAACTATATTAACTTTTCTTGCATATGTTTGTTTTTTCTCTTTAGTTTTGTATTCTTGTCAAAATTAGTATCCACACCTTACATAATCAAAACTAACAACACAATAGACAACCATCTTATGATAAAGGTAAGTCAAGGTACACATTGAATTTACTTTTTAGTTATTTATTTTTTATATTAGTTTTCCTTTTTAGTCATTTACTTTCAGTTATTTTTACTTTAAAATACTACAATTTTTTTTATCATCAACGTTGTGTGTGTCCTTATGTCTTTTCTCAAAGCACCATCCCCTATTACACCTTAGCTAACACGTGATGAGCTTTGTGTGGGGTATATGTATACACATAACATTTTCAACTTTTTATCACATACTGATGCTTTACATCTTGCGAGAACCCATTGAGACTCTATCTCTCTTAGTTCATGCCTTAAGGGGTGCATCAAAAAATGGGTGGGCATACTTTTGGTGCTTTGCAGGATTATTGTCCCTTATTTCCACATTATGACCAATCCAACCAACTTTTGAAACCATTCCTTAAGATATTTTTCCTCCCTTGAGTACTCTTCCAATATTTTCTTCTTTCCATTCCTCCTTTTTTTTCTTAATCCCCATTTGGACAGTCGACTGTACTAGGTTAACTGGGTTGACCTAGTATAGTTTAGAGGTATTTTTCACTCTCTTAGATTTTTAGCCTTTCAACTGACCTAGCTCAAACCTAGTGAATTTTCCATAAAAACACACTGAGTTGACTAGGTTGACATTGTACAATTGATATTTTTGAAAAGATTTAGGATAATATCTACTTATATACAAAATCATTTCGGTCATTATTCATATGTGCATTGAAGAGTTATTATTTGCTCACACTTCTTCGTAATATACTCTTTCACCATTCTACTTTAGGAGACTTAGCTTAGGTTTCTTATTTGGAGAATCTAGTATTGTGGATATGTATTGGATGCTTTGGCCTTTCTTAGTGATCCTTACAAACCACAACAACCTCTTGAAAAGCACCTTTGGCCAAGGGAGAAATTTATTCTTGATAGGTTCATATTTAGGTAAGTATATTCTAACTTTGTTCTCCTCTCTTTTAGTAGATAGAAGTAGCATAAGTGTTGGCTCGAATACTACTATCTTTCATATTTTATGTATTAGGGTGTTACTCATACTTACTTTAATTGAAGTTCCTTATACATATTTTTATTATTATTTATAACCCTCCACTTTGTGCCACAATCTTTGGGTGTGCACTAGATTAGATTTACTTTCTTGTTATTAGAATAGAGTGAATGTTTTAAACCTTAAGACTCTATTTGAGTTGTTGTGCCCTTATGTTAGACTATAGGTTTTGGAACCCTTCCTAGAATGATATGTTATGATAAGTAATCCCTTAATCGGGTCTAATGGATCCACATATTGGTCATACTCCCACTTAACAAGTGTATCCTCAATTAGAAATATAGGTATGCTACATCTTCTCTGAGCTAAGATTGATTTATAGATATGATGCATTTTTGATTGCATATAATATGGTTTTTCTTCATCTATAGCCATACAAGCAATCCTTTTTAAAACTCAATGGGAATTATAATCTAGTTTCTAATTTCTATGGGACATATAAGGTTCTCCAGAATATTGAGTCAGTTGCTTATAAGCTGGAGCTCCCACTTTCTTCTCGAGTTCACCTAGTATTTCATGTCTCTTGTTTGAATAAAGTTCTTGGCACAAACATTAGAGTGCAAACTATTTTATCAAAAATTGATAATGAAAGATCCATACTTGTTGAATTGGAGATAATCTTGGATAGGTGCACATGTCAACTTCACTCTCACTCCATCATAGAGGTATTAATTTAGTGGCACATAATGCAACTAGAGGATGCAACATAGGAACCACTATTTTAGATTCAACACCAATTCCCACATCTGAAGCTTTGAGGACAAAGATTTTTTTAAGAGGGAGGGGATGTTAGGAGCCCATGATACCCCTTCTCTTTACTTTCTTAGTATATTAGTTTTTATGGATGCATATGCTTTGTAAGTTATCCCATGAGCATTTTGTTTTATCTCACATTCATGAAAAGTAGTAGTTACTTAGATTAAACTTAGTATATAATTAAGTGTTGAGGATAATTAATGCATCCAAAAATTTAATTGAATTGAGCTTACTCAAAAGAGGTTGCCCCCTCGAAGAGGCCAATGGCTCTACAATTCAACTATTGTAGTTCAATTCTGCTTATTTGAGTTAATATATTATTGATTTTAATAGTTTATTTTAAATTATCTAATTAATTGTGTAGGAAGGATCCTCTCATATAATCATTATTTGCGTTAAACTATTTGGTAAGTGGGCTGATCTGGGTCACTGCTTTGATAATTGTGTTTTGAAACTTATTTAGTTGATACAGTTAGATAATGATATCAACATTGACACTAGTACCATGGAACATAATATATATTTAGCATGAGCAACAAAAAATAACCATCAACATAAATTTTATTTTTCAAAGGGAGTTTTGCAGTAGGAAAGTGTCCTAGATAGAAGTTTTAATATGTAGTCAAAAAAGATATCCTTTATTTCTATTTCCGTGGGTATTATGAGCTGGATTAAATTCTAGAGTTGTAGTGCTATTGTAATTTAGTATATTAAACTATAAACAAAGATTTGAAACTTAATATCAGATGTGTATAAGTAATATACCTTCTTGGATTAGAAATGTTAGATAACTATTTTGATTCCATTACCAAGTGGAATTATTGAATGGAAACAACAAAATGTTCATTTGATCTAAGAATGTAGTTGTAGCACCTTTTTCTTAACTATCAACAATAAAAATAACCAAATTTAAATCATATAGTAGGATTCATATGTCTACTCAAGCTTTTTCATAGTGGCATATTATTTTTCAAGTGTTTAGTTGGGCATTGGTAATTGAAACTGGCACCATACCACTTCACTAAAATTTGACACCATACCTGTATGCTAGTATTTACAATGGTGCCATTGGTTAATGAATTTACATTGGTCATAATAATGGATGATGTCATACTTTGTTGATTGTCATTCTTATTTTATGTATATGAATTTAGCAATCTGAGTTTTATGATGTATTATATTATACTTTGTAGAAGTAATATCTATTACACTATGTAAAATGATGAATAAGATAGTGGGAATATTATTTAATTGTGATCTAAAAATATGTTTACTAGTTGAAAGAATCTTGAGATCATTCTTCAAATCTATAATGAATTTAAACCATAATTAGAGAGACCCTATTTTAATATTGATGATGAAATTTCCTTGGAAATAAAATCCTTTTGATTATACATTTGCTTGATGCTGCTAGGAATTTAGATGGATTACAACTATCTTACAAGGGTACATTTTACCATAATATTATAGCTTCATTCATATAAAATTGATAACCCTTATTGGTATAAATAACATAAATATAAAGTATCAAATGATATTCAAATTATATAAAGTTATTCAAAATCTTATATAATGTTGTTATCATTATATGGGATTATAAAAGAAGCGATAACTAGCAAAGAAGCTTATTTAAATGAACCTCTAAGTGAGATCAATTATATATGCAGAGTATTGTATAACAAGATGAATAGTACTTATGTTGAGTTAATAGGCTAGTACTCATGCTTTATAAATGAATGTGAGATTTTAATAACATCCACAAAGCCAAGTAGTCTATTCAATATATTGCTTCATGGTCAAATGACATCATGATATGTGGTTGCCTTACCCATCTAGCAAATGGATGACTTCCATGTTAGTGAGAGTGTTTTTGTCTATCATGTTTAAATATGAATAAGATGATAATTATAAATTTCATATAATAAATTAAAATAATTTTAGTTTAGTATTTGAATAAGCATTTGGTCATAAACATGGGGGTTTTTAAACACTCTTTGGTGAAATAAGCTTGTGTCTAATTTAAAGTCAAGAATGATTCATCTTTACCTTGATTTAAGAACTTAATTTGTTTCATCAGTGATATGCTTATTAAGATAGTGAAACCCTATTGGTGTAAATAACGTAAATCTAGTAAGATGTTTTTAGCTTTAACCCATACTATAAAATTATAACTTGAATGACTCTTGAGAGTATGAGGAAAGAGTTTGGTCCAAAGTCACATGAAATGGTAATTTGAATTTAGAAACAATGCAAAGTTTTAACCTTAAGCAATGGTAATAAGCTTGATAATATTTATTACAGACTTAACCGATCATCAAGATAGTCAAATTTGGAAAAACAAGACCCTGTTAAGGAGGGGTAGCTAAAAAAGAAGCTAGTATCAGTAGAAATACATATGCAAAGAATTATTAGATTGTTCATAAATATCTTAGAACTATTTAAAAAATATTTGAAATATATATTCATACTTTAAAAATGTGTTTTTATGGTATATTTCATATCGTTATAACACTCCAAAAAGAAAATATTTACACTTATTGGAATTAAGAAAATAATATTTATAACATTATATATGGAGAATATGGGTAAATGTTCAGACCTAGTTCATATTATGTTCACACTTAAATTCTCTTCAATAAGGTATATGAATGAGTTAAGTATTGAGATTAGAAGGATGGTAATGGTAGTGACATAGATAAGCCTTATGATGACACGTATGAAATGTTAAGACTAATGTACATATAAATACTTCAAGGAATATGTATTTATGAATCCAAGCATGAATGTGGACCACTTTATGGGAAATTTAAGTATTACGGGAACACATTGTTTAAGTTAAACAATGTCAATATATGTTATTGCATTGTTGATTAATAAGACTTCTAGTAAAAACTGGTATATCTACTACCCTGTTGTTACACCTTTAGATTATATTAAACTCTTCATGAAAGTGTAAACTAGTGAAGTATTTAATCAAATAAAATAAAAACTCAATTATGTAGATATTATACCTTTGAATATGGTATTATGGTTTGGAATTATTTAGTGGTGTTCTTGATATATATTGGTCTAAGTGACAAACTATTTTGATACCCTTTTTGTATGTGGTCAAAGTCCACAGTCTGACAGTATATGAGGACACTAGAGTGATGGTGGACATCAATAGTCCTATATTATATACATTTTGTTGTGAGTGATATGGTTGTAAAGACTATTGAGTTTTCTCTTTGTAATTAAGGAATGTATTTATATCTACCTCCTTGTATGCACTCGTGTGAGAATAATTTTGAGTAAACATTTATACCTTCAATAGTTTTGGGATAACTGTAGACACCGAAAAAGTGTCTAACCCTTGGTCCTTTCTCCCTCCTAGTCCTCCTTGGTCCCTAACCCACCTAAGTCTTATTAATTGGAAATAATCAACTATTTTTAATTAAATAAGTCCCTTTAACCCCTCCCTCCTTTGACACCTCGCCTAGGACACCTCGCCTAGACACCTCACCTTAGACTAATTCTCCTCCTATGACTCACTCAAGATCTCTCCCTAATTCTTCTAACCTCCTAACAAACTCTCTTGCGTCTTTAGCTTCCCTTCGACCATTTCTCCAACCAACTATGCACTTGGCGGATGCAGAACGGGCTTGCTGGCCCTTTTTCACATTCTGACCCCGCCAACGTCGGTCACCTGTCGGCCGACGCCAGCGGGATCGCCGACGTCGGTTATACTTAACGGACTTCTCTTCCTCTTTCAGGCTAAGGACAAACCCAATCAGAATCAGAATCATGGATCACGAACTGGTAATCCAGAATCACTCTCCAGAATCAGCAAAATCACAACTGTGAATCACAACTCCACATCAAGTTCTCAATTTGGGAGCTAATCAGGGCTCTGTCAACTTCTCTCCATCTCTCTCTCTCTCTCACATCACCCGTCTCTGCAAGCTTCTGTAACACCAGCAACAGGTTCACATCTGACATCATCGACAACAGGCACAAGGATCAACACCACTCCTCACCACAGGGACAGGTATGTATTCTGTTGTTTCCATTGTGTTTTCTAGTCTGCTTTTAAACTAGATTTAGCACACCCTCAGACCTGACTGTCACCCAGACCCAGATTCCTATCTCCCAGATTGGCTTCCTCTATCTCTCTATCCCTCTCTGTCCATTCGACCCTCTAACTGACTAAGACCATCCTCAAACCAGACCCAGAGCAGACTCAGACCTTCGTCCACAGAGCCCTCAAACAGAGACAGACTAAGCCTTGACCAAGACCCTGACCAGACCTGTTCGGAGGCCATTTCCCCGACCGACGCTGGTCATTACCCTCACCGACGTCGGTAGACTAACCGATGTCGGCCTCCCTTGACCAATCGACGCCGGTAGGACCATCGACGCCGGCGACTGTATCAAGCCGACAACAACCTCCAGGTAAGCCTTTGCTTCCTTTTCTCTTTCAGTTTGCTATCATTTTAGTCTTTTTTAGCATATTGTCTTTTTATCAGACTTCTTTTATCAAACAGTGGGTTGATCTCCTTTAAGGAAGTTTTTATACTTCTGGGAACAGGCTTTTGCTTGGCAACCCACAATCTATCTATCTAACCTTCTTTTGTCCAAGTCTCTTCTTCTTTGCAGGTGTCATTCCTCCATAGCCAAAGAGGAGTACTCACAGCATCTGGATTACGGTGCGCAGACTTTATCCAAATACTTCACAAGCCTTGACCACTTCTTTAGTTTCTTCTTTTCTCTCCTTTGAATATAGAAAGCAAAAATTGAATAGAAATAATAACTACATCTAAACCTAATTTTGTGCATGTAGGTGACATCACAAATATGTATGGTAGCTCAGGGAGTGAGCACAAGCATATGCTACTAATCCTAATATGTTTTTCTTAGTGTGGCATTTATGATTATCTAAGTAAATCCTTGAATCATGTGTATAATCATTTCAATCCTATAAGACTTATCCAAAGTGTAAATGTTTAGTATTTTAACCATGTATTGATAATTGTGAATGATTTTTGAGGTGATTCTTGTGGATCAAGGAAAGTGGATTCCTTCATCATTGCTAATATCTAGGTTTTTATGTGAGAGTCCTTGGGTAAGCACACAATCCTAGATTAGTAAGGTGTTATGCTATAAGTGACTTGAGTGTGTCATATATCCGTGGGATTGATGATCAAAGCTTTAAAAGCTTGTATGTATCACAAATAGATTGTTCCATATTGGCTTAGAGTGCCAACCTCTTCAGTGATGACGTCTCATGGAGGAGACCATCACAAGTGAAAGGATAACTACATCAGACCCAAATTCTAAGCATCAGATATGTAGGCTACCCAAGTTGTGGTGGGACATCGAGTCTAGATTATTAGGCTAGGTTAGGGTTGGCTTGATTGAATATCAATCTTTGTGACCATTTGAATTGATTCTAATGCTTGGCATTTGATTTTGCATATTGTGCTAATGTCACTATTGAGATGGTGAACTTTCAATGTTGTGTGTTATTCTAAGGTTTATTATCGTATTCTATGTAAACATTGACTTAGTGAAATGTGATGATTCACACTTGTCAAATTAAAGAAGGAAAAGTAAGAATACCTTTTTGGAAGAATTATATATATTAAAAAATATATGATACATTTTTCTAGTCTAATCGAAGGGGTTCTTACATTGTGGTATCAGAGCATTAAGTTCAATACTTGGCCTATTGTGCTCATTCATAAGTTCATGAATGATATTTTTAAGGTATTACTCAATTAGATTGATGTGACATTATTTTTGACCAGCGTGAAATCTAGTGCTATCTTCTAAATTTTAGTACACATTTGGATTCTATTGTGTCCAGTGTATGTAGTGTAATATCATTACAGATAACTAGTCATAGTCTAGTAATATTATTAAGTACTTCTAGTTATCCGAGACACTATTGTATGTGTATCAAAAATTCTAGGTTAAACACTAAGAGTGATGGGATAATCAGTTGTGTGTTTTTAGTATTTTGAAACTAGTGTTGGTCTCATGTGTCGAGCCTTGGACCATCGAGACCATGAGGTAATTAGATGTGGAATACAATTATGGTTTAATCACCTACATCATATATTATTTTATTGTTATGATAATTCATTATGTATGGATGAGGGATTCAATCCATGTTATTGTATTGGTGGTTTAATACAAAGTAAATAGGAATAAATGTTAGGTGACCTTAAGTTTTGTTTCATTACATCATTGAGCCCTTTTGTTATATTATGTTACCTTTCACCTCTAGTGGAGTGAGTCTAAGATGTATTATGGTTCCGTCACCCTATGCAATGAAACTAGAATCTATGGGAGTGTGTTAGGGAAGCCATTACCTTATTCCATAGATGTTGACTCTTTCCATACAATTAGTCCTAGGAGGAGTTCATGGATAGTTATTTTTCCTTGGCTGAAGCCTTGTATGCATAGAGCTCCAAGGGTTTCATACATTTTGATCCATGTTGGAATTAAGGATCCATGATATTATACATGGGTTTTTCATTATACTTATTTACTTATATGTGAGTGTGTGAGGTGACCCTCAACTAGAGTGATAAATTAATGATATCACATGGATAGCCTTAATAGGGAACCTCATATGAGTTCTTTTTATGTTTTGTCTCTTGGTGGTAGATGAACTCATCTCCTTTGATAATGAGATATGTTGGTCAACTACACACTCAAGATTTTATCCTATAGAGTTGGATCTTAGGTTTCATTTAGATAAGTTCTTGTGGGCTGTTGAGATATTTTGGCACTAGTTCGGTGTAGGCATTGGCCTTTTTATAATGATGATCATGTTAGATTATGACTATAAACTATTGAGGGCATTTACTATTTTAAATTTAAAAGGTGATCTAAGTGTAATGTTTTATATTATCATATATAGGATCAATGATCTTTTGTGATCAACTGTTACCTTTCCACTCTAGCAGAGCAAGTTGGGAAAATTTTGGTGTTTTCTCTCACCTAGAAGGATGAGAGAGGAATAAATTTGGGCACTTAGTGTGACATTATTTGGGTATTCCCCCCTCATTATTACTAAGGGTATAAAATATTATTGTGAAAATTTATTCTAGTGGATTAGAGATTTTGTTTAGCATTGTTGGTGTTATGTATAATACTACGATGTCAATAGTGGAGGAAAACCACTTGTGCTTACATGTCATGAACATGGTTTTTCCTAATGTAATCATAATATGCCTATACATGTTAGATATGTAGCATGTGGTTTATCCTAGATTAGGATATCTGAACCCTAATGGGTCAACCATTGAACTAATTATTTCTCACTTTGTGTGGACTATTACATCATTTGATAGTACCTATTGTAATAATGCATGAAGAATATAGTAGCATATAGTACCATATGTGATAACTTAATTGCATTTTGGGTTTGTAATACTGATTTTAATAAACCATGCCACACCCATGATGGGGATTATGAGTCTTTGGAGATTCTTGTGGATAGATTGATAAGATAATTAGGTGTTGTACATCCATGATTCTTAGGATTTTATTATCTATATGGATAAATGTTACTAATGAGTAATTAAGTAATCATTTATGAGTGGAATTTTTATCTTGACTCCTTTCACCTTCTTTATAAGGATTTCTTTGATTATTATACGAGTTGTATTAGTAATCAACTAGTCTCTATTAGCTATCTTAGGTTTAGTTTGTCTAAAGAACGTGTTTAACATAATCTCATGGTGTGTGGAGCATCATGATAAAGGAGGGGGACTCCAGAAATATTCAAGCATAATTGACCAGACCTAGGTAAAATTTAACCACATGGAGTGATGAGGATTGATAGATAAACTCTAAGAAAATGGGTGAATTTAAACTAACAGGAATATCGTAAAGGTTTACAATACATTATTAGTAATATAATTAAAATAGCATCTTGCATAAGTAATATGAAATGTTACATGAAATGTTGAACCATGTGAGCCTTTTGGAGATCATAGGTTGGGTAGACCTAAGGGATGAGTGATGAATAAGGAACATGAGTACTAAGAGATGGGAGGGAATCCTAGTTAGTCTAACATTGACTCAATAGTTACTGAGTTTGGATCCGTCAAGGGGAGCTTATCAAATCCAGGATTTGGCAAGGAGAAATTATCAAATTTAGTTGTAAGGACATATGCATGTATAATGAAGAAGGTTTATTCCTTAATATTTTATTTTTGTAAACATTGGATATCTATTACTTCTAGTTCTTATTCATCATCATACTTGTCAGGAGCTATGTGGAGTAGTGATAGTATTGATTTGGAGGCTTTGTGTAACTCTCCCTTGCCAGTTGTTTTTGGATTTGTGTAGATTCATGTGTGTATCATTAATGAAAAATATTAATGTTATTTGTGATAAAATTTCATGTATGTCATATGGGACGCATACAAGACATGTTGTTACTCTTCATCCTAATTGAAATAGGTGATATACTTAAATAAAGTTTGAGGAAAACTTGACAAGCATGTGCATTTATTATGAATAAATATAAAAAAAAATCAAACCAAATATTACTAAGGAAGCAAACTTATGGGTTTCCATTGATGAGAAGTCAAATGGAAGTAATACAATTTTTGAAAAGAACTCATATTTTCCAAACAAACTTCTTGATCAACAGTACAATTGGACAATTATGAGATGTTTCTTTTGTGTTTATACTCAATCTTGAGTTGACCAAGCCATTGGGCTGATGTTTCTTCATAGGAAGGAGGATGTAACATCTCATTTTTCTATGTCAGGTTTTAAGGCACTTGTTGGTGATACCCTAGTGGTGAGCTATTGCTCTTTTGTCAACAATGGTGTACATGTAATTTGTGATGCATTGGTTGTGGTACATGTGCATGAATTTTGAGCATGATACCTTGATGGTGTTAGTATAGACTAATAAGGCTAAATAACTATTGTATAGAGTCATTGTTTGCCTTCAACTATTTGGTAAGTGGGCTGATCCAGGTCACTGCTTTGATAATTGTGTTTTGAAACTTATTTAGTTGATACAATTAGATAACTATATCAACATTAATGCTGTACCATGGAACATAATATATATTTGGAAAAATGGGATATTTACCATGGAGATATATAGAAATTACTTAAAAATTGTGTTTAAATGTTAGTCATAAGAAATATGTATGGTGATTCTCCTCATCATGCTTGTCTTGGGATATAAGACCTCGTGATACGTGGTTTAAAGAATTAACCACAAAATCAATTTTAGAATCTATCAGTCACTTATCAAAGACAAATTTAAACATCTCATCTTCATTTTTGGATATTTTATTAAGGTAAGTTCAAATTCAAATTAAATGAAATACAATAAATATTTAAAATGACATTTAAAAAAAATAATAAAGTGGTGTAGAGGTGGATGCATGATTTCAATTTGTATTAGACCATAAAATATCAATTAAAGGGAATTAAATAATGCATGCTTGAAATTAAATAGGAGACCAAGTCTGAATGCTAGAGTGTAACACCATAACTGGTAGAAAAAGAAATGTTATCAAAAAGGACTTTTAAAACATTTATTTCAAATCTACAATCTTCACCAAAGATGCCACCTTTGGGGGACAAAAAGGTAGTTGGTATTAAATTTGAACATTGACTAAAGTTAATATTTTTATCCTACAGTAATCACTCTCACCCCTTATGCCACATGGGGGAATAATGAAATAGATGGTGAAGTGGGTGAAAATAATTAAATGCATGAATCTATTTATTTGGCTTTTGAACAAAAAATGAAATGAGGGTGATTGCACAAACAAGGAGGAGTTTAGGGTGTAACAGAAAACACCCAAAAGGAAGGAATTATGAGATTTGAATTCAAGCAAGTGATTCCACCCTTGTTTCCTTGTTGAATGGCCTGTGTTAATTTGTTTATGCACAATATATTATTGCATAAAATGTTCTAGGCATTATGCTTACTTTTGGAAATTTATGTTAATTGTTGGAAAATTTTATTTAAATGATATAATCACTAATACAATAAAGAAAAACACCATAGATACCTAATAATATTGCAAATTTAAGAGATATTTTCTAGACATAAACTTTAATGCATATCAAGAGTTTTGAGCTTTTTCTTTGCGCTCAAAGAAGGAACTGTAGTGATTTGATCTGTTAGGCATATTATATTTTGAGAATAATGCAAAAATTATTTTTTGATGGAATATTTTCTCTAAACAAATATTATTTATCACATGTAATTTAATGATTGAATCATTGTAGTCAACCTGCTGGAATTGGTTATTTTTGAATAAATAAAAAGTATGCAGATTTGAGATACTAAAATATCATATGCTAAATATTTATCATGAAAATCATGATTTTTCAAACCAAGGATAGATCAATCTATTTCCTCTTGTAATTTTCTCCTTGGCATTGTATATATTTTTTTTGCTATATATACATATATATGTTTTATACTCTTTTGCTTTTCCTATTATCTTCAAATATGTCACCCTTTCCATTCTAATCAATGGTTAGACCCAAATGATAATATTCTTACCTTATGGATTTTTGGAATCCTTCATAACATTTGTCTCTATGTATATGTGCATGATCACTCAAAATATTTTGTTAGTAGAGTTGAAATCACAAATTTTTAGTAGCTAGAAATACAGGGTTCAAAACTTGTAGTGTAGCGGCTTTTTCCTCTGAATTTTTTTTGCATGAGCAACACAAAAATACCAACAATATAAATTTTATCTATCAAAGGGAGGATTGTTGTAGGAAAGTGTCCTAGATATAAGTCTTAATCTGTAGTCAAAAATAGATATCCTTTATTTTTATTTTCCTGGGTACTGTGAACTGGATAAAATTTTGGACATGTAGTGCTATTATAATTTAGTATATTCAACTGTAAACAAAGATTTGAAACTTAATATAAATGTGTATAAGTAATATCACCTTCTTGGATTAAGAAGGTTAGACAACTATTTTGATGCTAGTACCAGGTGGAATTATGGAATGGAAACAAAAAAATGTTCATTTGATCTAAGAATGTAGTTGTAATGCCCTTTTCTCAACAATCAACAATAAAAATAACCAAATTTAAATCATTTACACCTAGAACCATATGTCTACTCAAGCTTTTACATAGTGGCATCTTATTTTTCAAGTGTTCATTTAGGTATTGGTAATTGAAACTTGTGCCGTACCACTTCACTAAAATTTGACACCATACCTATATGCTAGTATTTACAATGGTGCTATTGGTTAATGAATTTACATTGTTAATAATAATAGATGATGTCATAACTTCTTTATGGTAATTCTTATATGATCTATATGAATTTACCTACCTGAGTTTTATGATGTATTATATTATACTTTGTGGAATTAATATTTTTTACGATATGTAAAATGGTGAATAAGATAGTGGGAATATTATTTAATTATGAGCTAACAATATGTTTACTAGTTGAAAGAATCTTGAGATCATTCTTCAAATCCATAATGAATTTAAACCATGATTAGAGAGACCCTATTTTGATATTGAGTGATGAAATTTCCTTGGAAAGAATATTCTTTTGATTATACATTTGCTTGATGCTGCTGGGAATTTAGATGGATTACAACTATCTTAAAAATGTCCATTTGACCATAATATTATAGCTTCATTCATATCAAACTGATAACCCTTATTGGAATAAATAACATAAATATAAAGTATCAAATGATATGCAAAATATATAAATATTTTCAAAATGTTATATAATGCTGGGATAATTATATGGGATTATAAAAGAAGTGGTAACTAGCAAAGAAGCTTGTTTAAATGAACCTCTAAGTGAGATCAATTATATATGTGAAGTATTATATAACAAGATGACTAGTACTTATGTTGATATAATAGGCTAGTACTCATGATTTATAAATGAATGTGAGATTTTAATAATGTCCACAAAGCCAAGCAGTATATTCAATATATTGCTTCATGGTCAATGACATCATGATATGTGGTTGCCTTACCCATCTAGAAAATGGATGATTTCCATGTTAATAAGAGTGTTTTTGTCTATCATGTTTAAATATGAATAAGAGGATAATTATAAATTTCATATAATAAATTGGCATAATTTTAGTTTAGTATTTGAATAAGCATTTAGTCATAAACATGGGGTTTTTTAAATAGTCTTTGGTGAAAGAAGCTTGTGTTTAGTTTAAAGTCAAGCATGATTCATATTTACCTTGATTTAATAAATTAATTTGTTTCATTGGCGATATGATTATTAAGATAGAGAAACCCTATTGGTGTAAATAACATAAATCTAGTAAGATGTTTTTAGATTTAGCCCATACTAGAAAATTATAACTTGAATGTCTCTTGAGTGTATGAGGAAAGAGTTTGTTCAAAAGTCACATGAAATGGTTATTTAAATTTAGAAACAATTTGAATTGTTAACCTTAAACAATGGTTATAAGCTTGATAGTATTTATTACGAACTTGATCGATCATTAAGATAGTTAGATTCAGAAAAGCAAGACCCTGTTAAGGAGGGGTAGCTAACAAAGAAGCTAGTTTAAGTGGAAATACATATGTAGAGATTTATTAGATTATTCATAAATAGTTTATCACTATTTAAACAATCTTTGAAATATATATTCATACTTTAAAAATGTGTTTTTAAGGTATATTGCATATCATTATAGCACTCCAAAAAGAAAATATTCACACTTATTGGAATTAAGAAAACAATATTTATAACATTGAATATGGAGAATATGGGTAAATGTTCATACCTAATTCATATAATGTTCACACTTAATTTCTCTTCAATAAGGTATACAAATGAGTTAATATTGAGATGAGAAGGATGGTAATGGTAGTATGACATAGATAAGCCTTATGATGACATGTATGAAAATTTAAGACTCATGTACATATTAAGACTTCAAGGACTATGTATTTATAATTCCAAGCATGAATTTGGACTACTTTATGGGAAATTTAAGTATGAAGGGAACACATTGTTTAAGTTAAATAATGTCAATATATGTTATTGCACTGTTGATTAACAAGACTTCTAGTAAAAATTGGTATATCTACTACCCTGTTGTTACACCTTTAGATTCTATTAAATTCTTCATGAAAGCATAAACTAGTGAAGTATTTAATCAAATATAATAAAAACTCACTTATGTAGATATTATACCTTTGAATATGGTATTATGGTTTGGAATTATTTAGTGGTGTTCTTGATATATATTGGTCTAAGTGACAAACTATTTTGATACCTTTTTTGTATGTGGTTAAAGTCCACAGTCTAATAGTATATGAGGACACTAGAATGATGGTGGACATCACTAGTCCTATATTATATACATTTTGTTGTGAATTATAAAACTATTGAGTGGTCTCTTTGTAATTAAGGAATGTATTTATATCTACCTCCTTGTACATGCTCGTGTGAGAATGATTTTGAGTAACATTTATACCTTCAATAGTTTTGGGATAACTACATCTAGCCCTAATTTTGTGTATGTAGGTGACATCACAGATATGTATGGCAGCTCAGGGAGTGAGCACAGGCATAGGAAACTAACCCTAATATGTTTTCCTTAGTGTGACATTTATGATTAGTTAATTGAATTCTTGAATATTGTGTATAATCATTTCAATCCTATAAGGCTTATCCATAGTGTGAAAGTTTAATATTTTATCCTTGTATTGATAACTACAAATGAGTTTTTGAGGTGAATCTTGTGGATCAAAGAATATGGATTCCTTCATCATTGCTAATATATGGGTTTTTATGTGAGAGTGCTTGAGTAAGCACATAATCCTAGATTAATAAGGTGTTATGCTATAAGCGACTTAAGTGTGTCAGATAGTCATGGGGTTAATGATCCAAGCTTTAAAAGCTCATATGTGTCATGATTAGATTGTTCCCTATTAGCTTAGAGTGCCAACCTCTTCGATGATGATGTCTTGTGAAGGAGACCATCACAAATGAAAGGAGGAATACATCAAACCTTGATTTCAAGGAGCAAATATATAGGTTGCCCAAGTTATAGTGGGACATCGGGTCTATATTCTTAGTCTAGGTTAGGGTTGGTTTGATTGCATAACAATCCTTGTGACCATTTGAATTGATTCCATTACTTGGCATGTGATTTTGCATATTGTTTTAATGTCACTAATGAGATAGTGAACATTCAATGTCATGCATTATTCTAAGGTTTGCTGTTGTATTCTATGTAAAAACTGACTTAGTGAACTATGATGATTCACACTTGTTAAATTAAAGAAGGAAAATCAAGAATGCCTTTTTTTAAGAATTATATATATTAAAAAAAAATTTGGTACATTTTTTTGCTACATAACTAGAGGGGTTTGTAAAAAATATCTATCTTCTCTATCTAAATTCCACTCATTGTCATACATTAGGAACACATATTTTATACTCCTCTGATAGTATCTCAAAATACAATCAACTCATTCAAGTCTTCTCAACCCTTTATCCTTCTCAAAACAATCTATTAGGCTTCTTTACTTAATATGCCTCTTACTACACTTATTAGGTTAACTGACCTTGATATCCACATGAAGAAACTTGGTTACATGTTCATCATAGTATCTCTCCCTTCTTCTGATAGTATTCAATATCTCTTGTTCATTCATAATCTACCCTATTATTTGCTCATAGGCATCGTCTCTTCTACATACCTAATTAGGCCAATTAGGCCTTGCATAAATACACATCAAAAGATTGCTTACATTCTTGGTTAATCAAGACACTAATCCATTAGGGTTAGACCCAAAACATATATTAATATATTCTACACATAATAATAAATCAAATTAGGATCATCATTAGGTCAGCCAAACACATTTAGACCTTAATCTTCTTTTAGGCCTAATACATATCTAATGCATTAGGTCTATCCTCTCCACAAAATAACTTGAACCTATATGGAATAGATGGACCTTACCAAGGAACTCAAACCTTTCAAAACACTTATCTATAAAACTCAACTACTCTATGCTCAATAAGTTACAAATCCTTCACTTACACCTTGAAAGCACCATTAGGCCTAATTACCCCAAAAACACTATCTTTAAAGATGAAGCTCAAAAAACCTATAGATACACATCATAGGCACAATACAAATATGTATGGAAACTTCATGACCTCAGGGTCATCATCAAACTCATTAGACTCCGTCACTTAGGCTCTAAATATTTAGGTACATCTCATAAAAAATCTCACTCAAAATTGCCAATTTGCTCAGAACCCAGTCATTAGCAATTTGACCTAAAACATCAATATAGGTTATTTAAATCACTATAAATTCATATATAATATACCATGGCATATATATAATATCATAAAATACTTGGTACACTTACAAACTGTGCATAATGACTCAGGAACATCAATCTGACTAACACATAAAAAAATCCTTGAATGCTCAAAATATAGTCCTAAAGAATGTTGCCTTTAGATCCTATAAGGACAATTATAATACATTTAATGAACATGAATAGTTATTATGTGACCTCTAAAACATATTACAATAGATATATCATAATTTTTAGTTTCAACTATTGGTCTTGCAAACCAATTTGTTAACCTTCTCTTTCACAGTTCTTACACAGTTAGACAAGTCATTTTGGTTTCCATATTTCAATTTTTTATCTAACTCTCAACCTTATATAAATCATGTATAGGAAATATATATCCAAAAAAATATCATCATGTGCACTAGATACATTTAATAATGATATAATGTCTCAAACTCATCACTCCATCTTACATACCCAGAATTGCCATTTTGCCTTGAGGACCAGTCATGATGATTATGAATTTCAACATCTGTGTGGTTATTTTTAGGAACTCTTGATGCATGCATATGATCTTAATATATCATTAGGTAATCATAATATATATATATATATATATATATATATCATTTTTAAGTGACAATATTTTGTCTTGTAGACCAATTTCACAATCTTATCTAATCACTATCTTATCTGCACAAGAGAGGCTAACTTATGAAAAACATTTTCAACATTTTAATTTACCTAAAAAACATATAAAAAATATGGAAATGTATTACCAATCTTGAAAAAAACCCCCATACATTTGGATCCATTCCAAATCCATGCTAACATATCCCTATTCTCATTCTCACTTTTGCCTAGTTTTTCTCACTATCTACACTATTGAAATTTTTAGTGAAGGTCAACTTACATGACCAGTTTATCATTTTTAAAGTTTGGAAATTGATTATAAACCACCATGAAAATCAATTAAAATTCATAAAATTCAACCTCAATTCATTATTCAACTTTGAATCAATCAACCCTACCTATTATACCAAATTTATGAGAAATAAAGGGTTTCTTATAGCTTCCACTCACTCTTATAATAAAAAAATACCACTTAGAGGTATCTGGGAGAGTCCAATACATGTTAAAATGATCTAATAGTCATTAAATCCATTTTGACCCATTTTCATCAAAATTTTCCATATCAGGTCACTATGAAGGTTTTAGGAGGGTTTTAGATAGGTTTCCATTCTTAACATTTGTTCATAAAGCTGTACCCATAAAACAAAATCCTAATTCTTGGAAATAATTGATAGTAACCTTTTCCATATCTCCCTAAGAGATTATCTTTCCATGTAATAGTCACATGTTCCAACAAGCATGAGAAAATCCTTCTCAGGTCTTCATCTCTTCATTCTATACACACAAGAGACCTTCAAACTCATTTTCATGCTTTCTCCTTTAACTTAGGACCTTAAAATACACCGACACACTTGAAATAATATTAAAAACTTCAATCCATGCTCACATGAGCTCATAATCCTCAAAAAATGATAATGATACCTCACTTTTCCTCTAAGGGTCTTAAGATTAGGTCCACAAGAAGACCACCAAGGAAGAACTTACCCCTTTGGCTCACTCTGAGAGTCATGTGACTGAATCAACACCTTTATCACATGTTCTAACACTACATTTCATAATTTAAACCTCATACACATCCATATCACCACCATCATGCCTCTACAAAATATATCCATGCTGAAGAACTAGTCTATCAAACAAACCTACTAGCACTATACCACTTTGAGATCTTCAAGACACCTTCTAAAGCTTACTAATCACCTCTAAACATATGAGATAGGATCCATAACATATCCCATCATTTTAATTTTACCAAATCTCCTTAAGCCATATAGGTCACTACCCAAGATTGAACTAGCCTTATTGGACACACAAGACATGAATACAATCTCTCTCTCTCTCTGAACTCATGAAGCTCTGAATATATTCACCAAAGACATAAAAATTACACTACCTCAAACAACTCCACATAACTATATCCAATCATTTTAACATACCTCACTATGCTTCATAAGACACTCTATTGAATCATTCAAATCCATACTAAAAATCTCAAACAATTAACCTCATATCAATGACCATAGCCACCTTCTTGTGAACCAACACTTGAACTAAAACTTCCTTTGACATCAATGACCTTAGGAATATGACATTAAAGATAACTCTCACCTTATTGATCCTTCTTGACATCAATGATAGTACACAAACACATGACATCAATGAAAACTTTCAACAATATCCCCCTTTATCATTGATGGCAAACCATAAATGTACTAATCATTCTCAAACTACACTATTCTGAATAAGCTGCTTCTCTCTCAAACTAAACAATTTTATCAAGAACTTTCTCCCATAGGAACTTTGGCCATTAAGTAATTTCTCCCCCTTTTAAATTAATGACAACGGGTTAAACACACTCTCACAAAGTCATCCACACATAATCCATTGATCCTTGGACCTGACCACTCTTAGATCCATCAAACTCCCCCTTTGTTCATACATACTTCTCAATTATTGTTCTAATTTGGGATCTCAAATCATAATAAACAAAACATGATTCTTGAACCTTTGAAACATCTCACACATACTCCCCCTTACTCTATACACAACTTAGAATTATACCAATTGAAGTGGACATACATAAACTACTCTGTATGACCTCTTCAACCACTTGATTTCATACAAGATCTACATATTAACTCCTTCAACCCATCTTACCATTATCTCAAGATGCAATCCTCTATGCAAACCTTAACCATGACCTAGATCATGTAAATAACTAAACTTCTTAGTTGTCTTAAAATTCTCTCTTTTTGTACTGAGACTGATGCAATCACCTGATTCCATTCTCTTGATGGACCACGGTACTTGTTTGATGTTATCCATACATGAAATACCTCTAAATTGATCATCCATACCTTTCTTTCAATAACCACCTCAATATAGAAGTCTTCACATGCATCTTATTAGCTAAAGAGTGTGTCCTTGAAGCCTAGATAGAGACACCCTACTTCATAGGGATCTATAACAATGTGAACTTAGGAGCCCCCAACTCTCCAATCCACTTCTCTCAACCATATTACAACTAAGAGACTAATAATATTTCTTTAGGATTTTATTGGTTTTGATTGGTACCTCAGGCTTGATGTCTACATCCTCCTTCTCTTTGATTTCCATTTTTTCTTCCTTTTCACCATCAATAAATGATGATAGTACATGATTTTGACACTTCTTCACATTTGATCCCTATTCTACTACAAAAAAATCATTTTGAATGATAGGCTTAATGTGATTGACACTAACTACCTTTGGTCTTCATACCTTTTTAGGGGCATCAGTCATCCTGCTACGAATAGAGGGTTTATCCAATCTAATCTTATAAAAACTTACAATGTGACCAACATGTTAAAAACTAAAGCAAAAAACCTTACTCAAACCTTTTACTTGATGTGGATTGTAATCCCTTTTTTACTAATTGCTTCTCCTCCTACAATCCCTTACTCTATGCCCAAACTAATAACGAGTGAAGAAATAACCATGAAATGAATTAGAATACCTTATTACATTGGGTTGCCCATTTAGAGTTGATATTTTTTGATTTTCCTTCATGTTTACCTTCTTGTTTTTATTAGTATGATATTCATTCTTCTTTTTTTGAGCTGACTTCTCATGTTCTTTCTCATCTTGTTCGTGATCTACTCATACGCAACCTTCAAGGATCCAAACTTAGTCTTCAACTAATCACACTAAAATTATCTTGATCTTAGACTTGAATTTACAACCCCTAATTGATATTTAAGATCTTGAATAGTCATCTCATCTTCTTTGGCTCTATTATCCAGCTTAGTCCTCAAGGTACATACCTACTTCTCAAGAACTATGACCATAGATCTCAACTCCTGATTTTCTTTCCTTAGTTTCTTAACCATCTTGTGATTTTAGTATCACCTTCAAGCTATCAAGATTATTAAAAGGACCTAATATGACACCAATTTTTGGAATCACATCCACTAAGGGGGGTAATCAATTCCCTTAAAACATTCATTCAATTTCACTTATCATTCATGAAGCATTTATTTAAACACATATATCAACCAATGCATAAATAAACATCTACATAAGCATACAAGATATGAACATGAGATAAATGGTAAAACCTCATGGAAAATAAAACCCACTAAAAAATATATTTTAAAATAGTCTTATAATTAATGAATCAAGATCTAGTGAGGCACTAACCCCATAAGGAACACCAACCCCTCACTAGTCAAACACCAACTCAACAAGGCCTTTAACAAGTACCAACTTGCAAGGAGGAACCATCCCCCTAAGTGACTTAGCACCAAATCAACCACTTCAAGAACACGTCTTCAACTACCAAATTTTGAGGCAATTCTCACTCTTTCTTGAACAAACACCAACTCAGCTAAGACTAACTTGATCACCTCAAGACACCTTGATGCTCAACCAATAGATGGTGACTTATTCTTCAACTCTCTATTTTCTCTATCTAAATTACACTCACTATCATATATCAGGAACACATCTATGATTTAGCTCTAATAGTATCTTAAAATACAATCAACTCATTTCTCTCTTCTTAACCATCTATCCTTATCAAAATAACCTATTAGACTTCCTTGCTCAATATGCCTCTTATTAGGCTTATTAGGTCAATTGACTTTGACATCCACATGAAACCACTTGGTTATATGTTCATAATAGTTTATATTAACTCTTATAATGGTCTTCAAGACCTCCTTATCCTTCAAAATTTTACCTCTTATTCGCTCATAGGCATCTTCTCTTCTACACACCCAATTAGGCCAATTAGGCCTTGTATAAATACACATAAGAAGATCACTTACACTCTTAGTCAACCAAAACACTAATCCATAAATTTTAGACCCAAAATATGTCTTATGACATGTTACACATAATAATCAATAAAATTAGGATCACCATTAGGTTGGCCAAACACATTTATACCTTAATCTTCTTCTAGGCCTAATAAATACCCAATGCATTAGGTCTATCTTCTCCACGAAACAACTTGAACCTATATGGCCTAGATGGCCCTTACCAAGGAACTAAAAACTTTAAAAAAACTTAGTTGGAAACATTATATAACCTATTCCATGATCAATAAGTCATAAATCCTTCACTCACACCTTGAAAGCACCATTAGGCCTTATAGACCTATTAGGCCTAATTACCCCAAAAACACTATCTTCAAAGATGAAGCTCAAAAAACTTGTAGAAACATATTATAGGAACAATCCACATATGGATGAAAAATCCATGACCTTAGGGTAATCATGAAACTCATTATAATCTATCACTTAAGATCCAAATATTTAGGAACACCTCATGAAAAAGCTCACTTAGAACTGCCAATTTACTCAGAACCCAACCATTAGCAATTTGAACTCAAACATTAGTATAGGATCTCTCCAACACTCTATATGCATGTATAATATCCCATGGAATATATATAAAATTATTACATTCTTGGTACGCTTCCAAACTTGGTATAATAACTTAGGAACATCAATCTTACTAACACATAGAAACTTCCTGAATGCTCAAAACACAGTCCTAAAGAATGTTGTCTTTAAATCCTATAAGGAAAATTCCAAGACATTTAATAGACATTCATAGTTCCTATGTGACCTTGATAACATCCTCTAATAGATATATCACAAGTTCTAGTGTCAATTGTTAGCCATGCAAACCAATTTGTTAACCTTCTCTTTCATAGTTCTTACATAGCTAGACAAGTCATTTTGAATTCCATATTTCAACTTATTATACTAAATATCAACCTTATATAAAATATAGTTAGGTCATATATGTCCCAAAAATATCATCATGTGTGCTAGATACATTAACTCATCATATAACATCTCAAACTCATCTTTCCATCTTGTATACCTAGAACTTCCATTCTGCCTTGAGGACCAATCATGGTGATTATGATTTTCAGCACCTATGTAAGCATTTTTAAGAAATATTTATCCATGTATATGATCTTATGAGATCATTAGGTAATACTCATACAAATATATATCATGTTCAAGTGACAATATTGGTCTTGTAGACCAATTTCACAATCTTTCCTAATCACTATCTTATTTGCACAAGAGAGGTTAACTTATGAACAAAATTTTCAACATTTTCATTTACCTCCAAAACATATAAATAATATAGACATATGTTACCAATATTAAAAAATAACTCCATACATTTGGATCCATCCCTAATCCATGACAACATATCCATCCTCTCATTCTCTCTTTTTCTTAAATTTTCTCATTGTTTGCACTATTGGAATTTTTAGTGATAGGTCAACTTCCATGACTGGTTTAGAAATTTTAAATTCTATAAGTACAAGTCACAAACTTCAACCTCCATTTATTATACAACTTTGACTCAATCAACCTTACTTGTTATACCAAATTTTTTAGAAACAAAGGGGTTTCCTATAATTTTCACTCACTCTTTTGACAAACCAATTCCACCTAGAGGTACTTGGGAGAGTCCACTACATGCTCCAATCATAAAACTAGGTCACCTAATCCATTTTGATCCATTTCCATCAAGATATTCCATATCGTGTCACTATGAAGGTTTTATGAGGGTTTTAGACCAGTTTCCATTATTAACATTTATTCATAAAGCTTTGACCATAAAACCAACTCCTAATTCTTATAAATAATTTCTATGACCCTTTTCTAGCTCTCATTAAGCTATTATCTTCCCATACAATATTCACTTGTGCCAACAAGCATGGGGAAATCCTTCTCAAGTCTTCATCTCTTCATTCTACACACACAAGAGACCTTCAAATTCATTTTCATCCTTTCTCCTTCAACTTAAGACCTTAAACTATAAAAACACACTTGAAATAATATGACAAACCTAAATCCATGCTCACATTAGATCAAAAGCCTCAAAACCTAATCATGATACCTCACTTTGCCACCTAGGGTCTTAAGACTAGGTCTATGAGGAGACCACTAAAGAAGAACTTACCCCTTTGGCTCACTCTGAGAGTCATCAGATTGAATCAACACCTTTATCACATGATCTAACATTTAATTTCACAATTTCAATCTCATATACATCCATATCACCACCATCATGCCTCTACAAGCTATATCCATGCTTAAGAGCCAATCTATTAGACAGACCTACTGGGCACTATGCCACTTTGAGATCTTCAAGACACCTTTTGAAGATTACTACTCACCTCTAAACATCTAAGATATGATCTAAATCATCTCCCATGATTCTCCTTCAACCAAGTCTCCTTAAACTATATAGGTCACTACCCAAGACTGAACTAGCCTTCTTGAACACACAAGACATGATTATAATCTCTCTCTGAAGTCATGAAGCTCTGAAGATATTCACCAAAGACATGAAACTTACACTACCTCAAACAACTCCACATACCTATATCCACTCATTTTACCATACCTCACTATGCTTTATAAGACACTCCATTGAATCATTCAAATCCATACTAGCAAGCTCAAATAATCAACCTCATATCAATGACCATAGCCACCTTCTTATTAACCAACGCTTAACCTCAAACTTCCTTTGACATCAACGTTATTAGGAATATGACATTAAAAACAATTCTTACTTTACTGATCCTTCTTGACATCAATGATAGTATACAAACATATGACATCAATGACAACTTTCACTGTGGCATTTTGAAACTGAAAAAAAAGAAATTAAGTCCTCTTTTATTCAACATCCAAGCTTTCAATTTTGAATTGTCAAAACATTTTTTTTGGTGAATAAAATCACTTGAAAATATTGGGATAGCTCATTTGGAAGTTTTTCATCATTCTTTCTCTTTCCAATGGTGTCCATGTACGACTACAACATCAAATAAATTTTTAGATCTGATTTTGTGTGTAGAAAATTCTCATTTTGAGGGGTATAAATGTTTTATATGAAGGTTTGAAGGCTTCCTGGCAAGTTTCAAACCGTGATATGGCCTCTTCCAACTTAGAATAACACCTCTATTCCTCCTCTATGCCATTCCTTTGCCTACAATCATTATTCAAGTTAGTCTATAGTTTTTGAAAAAATATTTAACTTTATTTATTAAGTTTCAATATTCGATACAAAAAATAAATCTTGACCTCACCTTCCTAATTGGCTTATACCCAAAGAGTATTTTTGTAAATATTTTTAATATATACAAAAATTTATTATATTTTTTATTTAAAAATAAAATAAAACTAATAAAATAAATATTAAATATAATATTATGCTTATATATTTCCAACTAGTGTAGTAAGAGAGTTAGTAGTATTCATTGTGGTAAAATCTTGAAAAACAGAGGTCTAATGTTCAAAATTATAATCGCATTTTTTTCAAACATTGTCAAAACTAATATTTTATTAAAATTAATTAGATAAAAATATTTTTTGGTTTGCGTTCCTTATCTCACGTTCAAGACCCTGGTCATTCTATGACACTTGACCTAGACTATTCCTTTTCAACCATGGTCATGTGATCAGTCGATTTCTATGTTTTTAGGTATTCCACATATATTGGTGTGGTCCATTTATTATTTTGAAACTTCCTATTGTATTTTTTACATTTTTTAATAACAATGTTTAGATAATTATTCCTTGTGCAACACTTGTAATACTTAATTTAATACAAATATTTCATATTATTTCACGTATATTTGAATAATTATTTATTACTTACATTATAAAATTACTTTATTTTTAGATAGAGTTAAAAATCACATTAAAATAGTTTATTTTTAAAGCTTTATCTAGTGTCATAGTATCAATTTTAAAGATAAACGATGGCTTCTCCTAATTTTGTGTCATATATACTTAGAACAACCATTTAAAATATGTTCAGAGTTTGAAGAGTTTTTTGACTTTTATGTTCAATCTAAAAGACCTAAATTGGTATAATCTATAATCCAATCATCTAATCTTGATAACCTTAATAAATTGAATATAAATCAATATTTTTATCATTTTTAATGACTATGTATGAATGTGAACCTTAATATTTTGAGGAATCTATTTAAGATGATAGATGGAATGCTATTATGCAATTTGAGTATAATGCCTTAATTAAAAATTAGACTTGAGATTTTTTCCCACCTCCATCTAAAAGGCACATTTTTAGTTATAGATGGATTTATAAAATTAAATATAATAAATTGATAAAATTGACAAATTTAAATAAAAATTAGTTGCTTGTAGTTTTACTCAAAAATTTAGGATTGACTATGTTGAATCATTTACTCATGTAACAAAAATGAGCACTGTTAGACTACTAATTACTCTTACAACTTAGAATGGTTGGATTATACATCAAATGGATGTTAAAAATACATTCTTGAATGATGATTTAGAAGAAGAAATCTATATGTGTCAGCTTAAACATTTCACTAGCCCTAACAAAGAACATTATGTTTGTAAGTTAAATAATTTTTTTTATATTTTAAAATAAGTTCATCGAATTTGGTATTTTAAAATCATTAGTTATTTTAAAGGATTAGGTTTCTAACTACTATTCTAATAATGATCTCTTTGTTGAAATTCAAAATAATCATGTTATTTTAAGTATATTATATATTGATAATTTTTTTATTACTGACAATCTAATTAATTTGATTCTTAAATATAAAAATAAACTAAGTCAAATGTTTAAAATGACTAATTTATGCATTCTTCAATAATTGTTAGGAATGACTATGTTTCAGGATAAAAATTCAATTATTGTATCACAATCTCACTATACATATAATATTTTTATTAATTTTAATACACTTTATTGTAAGTTTACATATACTCTTATTGAAGTTGGTGTTAATCTTGATCCAAAACTTACATGTGATAAAACAAACCTCACACTTTACATGAAACTTATTGATAGTTTGATTTATCTAATCATTACTAGGCTATGTATTTCATTTATTGTAAGTTTTTCTTTCAAATTCATATAGGATTCATATTTAGATTATTGGAAAATAGTGAAATATATACTTCATTATATCAAAGGACAATGGATTTTTAGTTTATTTTATTATTTCATTGATAATGCTAAATTATATGGTTATTGTAATGATGACCACAATGATGATACCATAGATCATAAATATATTTATGGATAGATTTAATTTTAATGTAAGTGTTATCACTTTGAGCAATAAAAAGTAACTATCTCTCTCTCTTCTACAAAAATAGAGTACAAAATTTCTATGAAAGTTGCTAAAGAAGCCATGTGATTGTGAAGGTTATTAGAACTTCATTTGTATGTTTTTCACAGTACCACTATTTTATGTGATAATTAAATTTGTATAGATCTAACTAAAAATATAGTGTAATAACAAAGAATTAAACATATTAAATTTCATGTGCATTTTATCTGAGAGAAATTCTTCAATAGTGATATTGATCTATAGTTTTATCCTACAGATGAAAAAGTGGTAGATATCTTCATAAAACCACTTGGTGTTACCAAGTTTTATCAATTTCATGTAACGTTGGGCCTTTCAGAGTTGACATTGATGGGTAGTGCATGACAATATTGCTTCCTAACACCCATATGTTTCCTTCTCTATACTTCTCATTGTAAAGCATAGTAATATATCACATTATGTGATTTTAGTAAAATTCTTATAGAAATTGTACTTTTGTACCAATTACTTAGAATCATATATTATAATAGAGGTATTTGTATTATAAAAGGCCCCAATAAATGCTTGGTTGATTATTTATGAGAAACTGTGAGATGTAGTCTCATGACCATGCTAGCCTTAACTTATTTTGAGTAGTTTATGGATTATAATTTTTTTATTCAAAAAATAATTTTAGCAGGATAAATGTTTTGAAATATTTCAAATTTATATGCCTCATAATAATTATAGTTTATTCATGGATTATAATTACTTTATTAAGGTGACTATGACATATATCCTCACCTAACAGTAAGGGGAAGTGTTGAAACATTTAATGCTTAAGTGGAGTCATTTATGCAACCTTGACATAAGTTAGTTTATTTAATAATAATATTTTATTATTTCTTAACATGAGTTGAAAAATTCATGTAAGTAAATATTAAAACATATTTATTTATTACCTTTGGATTCCTTAGGGAGAGGTTGGACCCATTTGTTACAATGGTCTACCTCCACACCCCATTATAATAAGGCATTTTACCTTTGGTAATAGATACCAAGGTGAGACAGTTGATTATTATGTCATTGTAATATTTATGTGTGGTAAATATCATTATGAAGTGTTTTGTGAAGATTGATTAGAGAAAAAGTGAGAAGAGAAAGATTATATTGGGTATTAAAAGTTGTTCATTTATATGAATATATCAATTTGTGATTTTCTACCTCTTTGAGGTTTTCCATGTTAATTTTTTTATGTCAAATGTGTGTGCCTTTATCATTAATTACACATCTAGATCTATCTTTACATTGCATATTCAATATACATTTCAAATTCTTATAATTTTCTATATTTTCATAATAAGGAAATTAAGAAACTCCACCCACCTACGATGTGCACCTACCATATTTAAGTGGAATTTTCTAGATAAATAAATAATATCTCACTCACATTAAATCATGAAGGATAAATATAATACTTTTTAAATTAGAAGCATAGTAACATTATGTTGTCAATTAATGTGCATGCTTATAATTATTATATGGCCATTGAGGCATGTATTAGTCATATTTAAAAATTCAACATATACTTTAGGAGACATCGTGTGATACTAATTTACCTCATGATACTAACAAACTTTATTTTATTATATTATTAAAACTCTACAAGATAATGAGGAACTAATCTATTTTGAGATCAAGGATTTACCTTAGGAATATATTTTGAAAAACCATTTACACTTTGACATTCAAGTTATCATTCATAATAGTGGAATTAAACATGTACTCATAGATAATGATTTGGGCTTGAATATTTGTAGTGAGACATTTTTTAATACACTTAAGAGTTGGATAAAAAAATATAAACATTCATAATTGATCATTAAAGCCTTTGAAAATCACCTAAGAAAGATTTTAGAAATAATCACAGTATATATAGTTATTGAACAAAAAACTAAAGATAAGAAATGTCAAGTGATATCTAATGAAGTGAGATATAACATTTTAATTAATAGGCTATGGATTCATCCTATTATTGTGTTCCCATCTAATTTATATATATGCAATTATTTTTATGATAGATTCATATAATACTTAATATTATGTAGGTTTCCATAATGCTATGAATTTGAAAGATAAACTTTTGGATCCATCATGTTGGAAAAATTTAAAAGTGATGTTTAAGACACCATATGTGTGCCCATATTTAGGTTTAAGATGAATAAAATTGATGATTTTTTTAAAGATATAATCCCAAAGACTCAGCCCTAAATCAACTCTAAATAGTGACAATAAAACATGATAAGCACAAAAGGAGAAAATCATCCTGCATCCATATACACTGTAGCCATTTATATTATAAAACTAACAAACCATTCTAATTGGAAAAGTATACATATTTAAATTTGATGATTATAATAATCTCAAGATGAGGAGGATACTATATGTAAAGGGAAATGCAACTGATCTATAAATCAATCTTAAATTAGAGAAGATAAATTCTATTTATGCTTATGATTATTGATACATTAGATATTTAAAGTCATGACCAAGATAGATCTGCTAGACCTAGCCAAGGGATCTCTTACCACAATAATATCACTAGGGAGGGTTCCAAAGCCTTCAATCAAGCCAAAATATGCAATAACCCTAACTAGGTCTTATGTTTTCATATTCATAAATATACATGCAAATAAAATAAAAGTCTAATCTAGTGCACACCAAATCATATGGCACAAAGTGGGGGTAATAAATATGAAAAGTAAACATGCATAGAAGATATATAATCACATTAATGTATATGAAATTCTAATGCATGGGAGAGAAGTACAAATGTAAATCTATCTACTCTTATAAAAGAAGAATAAAGTTAAGAATACTTACTTTTGAAGGCAAACCTGTTGAGCCTCAATCTCTCCCTTGGTCAAGGTGCTTTATAAGAGGTTATTGTGGTATGTAAGGATGAAAAGGATAAATCAGCTCTAGCCTACACAACCTGTCTATGCATCTTAATGAATTCTCCACAAGATAAGATCTATATCCCCATATAGAGTATGAAACCCTAAGATATGTGCCTCAAGTAGAATGGTGGATAAATAGATGCATAATATAATACTCTTACTATTCTATTCTATTATTAAATAAATGATGAAATGAATGTGTTTATATAGCTGGATATACCCTAATATTTTTTGAAAGTTTAGCTGACAAGGTCAGCCCAATCAATTCTTCATCATTATTGATAAAAATAAATTAGGTCTTTATCTAAGTAGGCCAGGGGATGACCTAAACCCTAAATGAGTTTTGTCAATTAAAGTATAGGGTTGATGGGGTTGACAATATATCATAAACTATCAAAAAAAAATTAGACTAGAGAAGGGCTAATGAAGGCAAGACATGACTGGAGGAGGGTGAAAGATAGGACAAAAAATTTAGGAGAGTGTTTTTAGGATATGGTTGTGTAGATAGTAAGTGGTAGTAAAGGGAGAAAAATTCTATGAAGTACCAATGGTATACCCATCCCTTTTCTAATACACCTTTTAAGGTATGCACTCAGAGAGATTGAAACTCGATGTATTCTTACAAGAGAGAAAACATTAATAATTGATAAAATTTAAAAATATTGTATACACATATTCTCCAATCAAATCTCATCATGTATCACATAGGTATAACACAAGATGGTGCTTTGAGAAAAGAACATAAAAAACATAATATTGAAGCTAAATAAATTATAGTAAGGAAAAAATAATATAAATAAAAGGACAAAATTGAAACACACATACCTTTACTTACCTTATTACTATATATAAATGATGAGTGACAAGAAATGTGAAAGTGTCTAATGTAGGGAACATTAGGTAAACCTATATAAATTAGCAGAAAAAGAGTGAAAAATCATTTTTTTAACATATACATATAATAGGTGTAAATATTCTCTATGATGTCAGGATTTTAGAACATTTTTTGGTTTAGAAAAAGACTTAGTAGAAACAAAGATATGGTCAAAAGATAGAATCTAGCAGTAAATATTTGAAAGGTAAATAATTTGGAATAGTAAACATAAATAGGGTGAAAAAGAAATCATTTGTTATTTTTACTATTCTAAGAAAACAAAGCTATGAGAAACCTAGTTGGAGACTAGAGAGCCATCATGGTGAGGAGATGATAACTGAGATGAGGAGGATGCATAGAAGCTGTAATGAATGCAACATAGGCAAGCAATTGGAAATTTCAAAATTTTGAATATTTTTATTTTATATTAAGTTAAAAATATAAAATTGATTGTTAGGCAAAATATAGATACCAAAATAAACCCTAGAATTTCTTTAAATAAACTAGAGATAAAATAGGGTATTGGGTATGAAGTAGTCAGACCAATAAACCTTATCTTTTTGCCTCATGCATTTATGGTAAATGGGAAAAAATTCACCACTGTAGATGAATATATTTGACCTGATCGACTTACTCCATAAGGTGAGGTAGAAAGATAAGGTTAACTACATAGTAGTGTGTTAATTTAGTATGCTAATAAGGGGTCAACTGTGTATAACAAGACCAACATAGTTGGTTGGGAAGATAAGGCCAATTTTATAACACATGGCTAATATAGTTTACTCAAGAGGGCTGATGTAGTATCACTAAAAGAGGTTGACTGTGTAGAATAGGGTTGATATAGTATCTTAGAGCAAGAATATGGCTGATCTAGTATTGATGTGGCCAATCTAGTAGGAAATTAAAGAGGCTGGTCTAATATCATAAATAAACCACAAGGTTGATTTAATATTAAAGGGGTGAATTCTATAGAAATATGAGAAATTAAGTCAAATCAATAGATTTAAGTGGCTAATTTGTGAATTTTAAGGATATATTTTGATTAATTATGACATAGAGATTAGATACATTCTTTGTTGTTTTATATTTTGTATATATGTCAGAGGTATTGGCTCCTGATATATGGGTCATGGATTCTAGACCTACTAGATTGATTAATTGATGTGGATAGAGTGTGATTGGTCACACTAGGCTTTAGAGGTATTATGAAGATGAGGCACATCCTGCTTAGTGTTGATCTCATTGTCATGTTCTTTGAAGCATGAGAATAATTAACCAACATTTTTTGATGGATGGTGGATTGGGATACCATTGAGGTGGGTATCATGCTAGAGGATGTCCACACCTTATTGGGACTACTGATAGGAGGAATACTGGTGATTACTAGGACACTAGATGATCTTGAGGAGAGGTGAAAACTAGCTTGATGGGTGATGTGCTCAGATAAGTTATACCATGGATTGATGGTCAACCTGTTTGATGTATATATTTCTAAAATTTTGGGCATATAGAAGGCTATGATTATACTTATGACAAAATGAGTGTTGTGTCACAAGCTAGATGGTAAGGTAACACTATATGCAATAGCCTTGTGTCAATCTATTTTAGAGCAGGGAACACTCTACAACTTTAGGGATGTCATTTGGGTCTAGTTCATGTATTATAAGTATGGGATGCTATACAAAGAGTAGAAGACCATGGGGCTTATTGGGTGAATATTTTGTCAATCAACATACTAATAAATAAAATATGTCTGATCAACCACAACAAGAAGATTAGTCGGCCAGTTGTGCAGGTTTACTACATTAATAGGGGACAAATCTCTCCTCTCATCAAGGGGAGGTTCTCTATAGATACGTAGGAGCTATATACAATATAAATAAGTAGAAAATAACACATGGGGACAAAATAAACCATCCATCTCTCTTCTTTTAGAGATGATGCTCACAGACAAAGGAGAAAATCTTGGTGGAAACAATGAAGGCACTTCTCTTCTTTCAGAAGTGTTCTTGCAAGAAACAACAAGAGTTTCTTTCAGGTAGTGAAAGTAACTAGTGACAAAGAGCACATTAACTAGTAGGATGAAATAGAACACAAAGTTTCCACCTCAACTGCCCAAAGAGTATAACACAAAGGATAATGGGGGCACAAAGTCATCCTAGAATCCTCAACATATAAAGAAAGGAAAAACACATGCTGAAAACAATTGTGAAAGCACAAAGTCTTCTCACAGTTGTTTTCAGGACACCTCCCTTTTTACCTTCAATAATTCTACTTGTCAAATTAAATAAATAAGAATTCTTCTAGGAAACAAACATAAGAATAATTTCCTAAAGTAGCACAAGTCAAAATAGCACAAAGTCTACAAACAACTTGCTTTCTCATTTAGATAAAATGAAATGAAATTACGATCTGAGCTCAAAGTCTCAGTCTTCTTTCAAAATAGGTAGAGTTTCACTCTTGTAAAAATGAAAAGTCTCCTTTACAAATGAGAGATATTAAAATCTTATAACAACTATGCAAGGATTGACACCTTTTTCCATGGGATGGCCCATGCTGTAGTTAACATCTTTAATGCGCCTTCAGTCCTGTCTGGATTGACCATGCTGAGAACAGTGCACTGCCATAACTATGGCATGTCCCTTCATCTAACATGTCTCTTATTTGGTATGAACTATCTGGTCCTTTTCCTGATATCTACACAGCTATCCAATTTTGCCATTACTTTGTGGAAGAAAAATAGGTTTGCGTCCTTGATTTGGTGTGCCCAGAAGTCTAAGTCTACTCGATCCATTGTTTCACCTACTAGAAATAATTCTTTTGAAAATATTTTTGGTCCTTTGCATTGATCTTATCTTCCCTATAGCAATTTAAATCTTCGGGCTCTCTTTTCATTTAATCATTTGGTTCTTCCTTTAAGTTCTGCACTCTATTTGAATTTCCATGGATTTTCCCTCACTTTAAATTTGACGTCTGAGGGGCCGTCAATGGTCACCAACTACTTGAACCATGTTGAACCTTGAACTCGTGAACCTATGAAAGTTCATTAGTTCATTCTATCTCATTTGTTCTATCACTTCTTGGTTTAATCACTTCTTCGCTCCTTAGTTGAACCATCTGTTGAACCACTTGTTTGCTACTTTTTCCTTGACTGAGGCTGCCTTTGAAATTTTAAACCTATAAACAATTAAAATTTGAATTCTTTCAGTTCAAAGTTCAATCAGTTCATTGGTTCATTCTATGTATCACTCAATCATTGCTTCTTTTATCTTTCTAAGCTCTGGTTAAACCTTTGAACCTTGAACCAGTTGAACCATTCAGTTCAACAGTTCAATGGTTCAATCGGTTCATTCAGTTCATCCTTTGAAGCCCTTTTTGTCCAAGTCTTTGAAGATTCCTTTCTACATCTTTGTTTATCCTTTGGAACATCTTGAAGGGAAGGTGTCCCTTTGGGTCCTTGGAAAAGGTCATTTTTCTGACATTGTCTCCCACAAGGGTATCTACCCTTCAAGATTTTTTGGATAGACTTCAGGCTTCAACTTTTTCGGTGGGTCCTTGCTTCTTCAGTGGGCTTTTGGCTCTCAGGCTTTTTCCTTCAGGATTTTCCTTCAGACAAAAAGTTTGAAGGAATTCCTTCAAACAAAAAGTCCAAAAGAAAGCTTCTTTTCCTTAGCCATTTGTTCTTTTCAATTTATTCGAGCTTTCTTCTCAAGTGAATTCCTTCGGCCTTCACTTAATCATTTCCACCGGACAAAAAGTCCAAAAGAATTGTTCTTTTTGGGCCTTTGAACAAATCTAAAGGAATTCTATCTTTTCTTTGACCTTCGAACCAATGTTGCCTGACCTCCATAAGGGCACTTGCCTTTTTCACTTTGGTGCAGCCCCTTGAACCTACTGATTGAACCAACTTTGGTTCAATGGTTCAATCGGCTCATTCTTCGTTATTTGGCTAAGTCTTTTTGATCTTTTACACCAAGCACATCGAACCAACTTGGTCCTTGAGCCCATTGAACCTTTGAACCAAAGTGGTTCAAAGTTTAATGGTTCAAGTCTTTGTTCTTTATCATTTGCCAATTGAACTCTTTTGATTGAATTGAGGCACTGAACCAATCTTGGAAATGACTAAGTGTTAGAAACTTGTTCTTTTGACTAAACTCGCCTATAGAATATTTTTAATCTATTGAACCTGTGAATCCCTTTATGGAAAAATCTTGAAAAATGAGGAAGTTGAAAGCTCAGAACAAATTTTGAGAAGGGAAGAGAGAGATTTTGGTCTATGCAAGGCCAAAATAGTCCGTAGGTTGTCCCAAAAATGAGTGTCATTTTTTGGGGACAATAGCTGGCTCTAGTTGGGGAACTACCTTCAGTTGGAAACTTGGAACAACTAAAAGGAGTAGAAACCAGAATCTCTAGTGCCTTGAAGTGTGCCATTGGGCTATGGAGTCATGCTACCCAAAAAGAAAGGCTCCAAAAAATGAAAATGAAAAGCACAAAATAGAACTAAAGACTATAAAAATATACATATGTATAGATGATCTTATTTGATGCCTCAAGATTTTAAGCACTTCATATGCCATCCACTGTGAGATAGTGAAAATGGTGTGCCATCCTGATAAACTAGTAGGGAACCATTTTGTCCCTAGAAATGGTGATGGGTGAATGGAGCTCTCCACTAGGAAACCAATTTTCTATGTCCTCCTCTTGGCTCTTTCTTCTTCTTGCCCAATGGTAGGATGTGGTCTTCAATATGAAAACCATAACTCCTTACTCTCCTTGTGAAGAGTTTATTTTACTAACTTTGGAATATAGCAGTATGGTCCACCACCATAGCTTACTGTTCTGCTGGTCCAGTCTAGTACATGCTTTGATTGTCGGCATTAGACCCCTGACAAACCATCAGCTCAGGATTTCCTTTGGTGTGAAGGATTTTGACCTCTTCACCTTGATTAGTATTCAATCTAAGCAATAGAGATCTGCATCCAACATGAGTGGAAGAATTGATGCCATCAGATTCTAGTATCCAAGCATCATCAGAAGCTGATCTTCTATTAGATTTATTTTCATCAGAGATGGAAGATCCTTCTTGATTTGTACTGTGCCCTACCAATTTTTTTGATGCTTTATTTGGATGAAATCCTAGATTGCCATCTATAAGACTTTCATTAGCTGGGACATGAGCATCTTTTATGGTCAAGAAGTAATTACCCCTACCTAAAGGCTCAAACAAAATTTGAGCACCAGGGGTTGATGTTTGGGTAACCACAATCTTTGCCTCAGACAGGTCCACACCTGGTTCTCCATCAATGTTTAATTGCTCAAGATTTTTTAGGTTGTGGAGCTAAAAGCTTCAACTATACAGACATGGAGGAGGTTGCTAAGTTTCAGGGATATCAGTGTCGACAGTGTAACTGATGTCAGTCATCTACAGTGCAGAAGGGCAACCGACATCAGTAGGAGGTCGGCCGACATTGGTCATCTCCAGGTAGATAGAGACCAATGTCGATCACCTATGTGGTTCTAGAACTGTTCATTGCACGAACAGTTAGTTCATTGAATCGAGTGTTTGCATGTAAAAGGCTATTTTTGGTCTTGAGTTGTGAGTCTAATTATTTTAAATTAAGAGTCTAATTTATGGTTTAGTTTGGGGTCTATTTATAGACCCATTAGCATGTATTGTAAGGCGTGCTAGATAACCAGTGTGCTAGTCAGAGTTGAGCAAGTGTAGCTCCTTCTAGTTCCACAGATGAGCAAATAGAGGAAGGCAAGGAAGATCCTTCCAAGTGTAAGATCATTTGAATTGCAAGTTGTTGCAAGTTCATGGAGAAGATCTACATGGTAAGTAAGATCATTTGAGTTGCATGTTGTTGCAAGCTTATGAGAGATCTACTTAAAGTACTTTGAGTACTTGTGTACTGGCAGGGTTATTACTGACTGGTTGGAGGTGAACACCAATTCTGTGTTTGAGTTGTGTGTTGGGACCATTTTTTGGTAGGAGAGTGAACTCTTGATTGAGAATTACTAGGAGCCCTTGAGGTGTGTGGGAAGCCTCACAGAGGTGGAAGAAGAAGTGGCATCTTCTTTATTGTATTTTCTTTCTGGATGAGTATTAATACAGTTTGTGTTGTCTCTCATATTCTATGCTATTTGTGAATTCTAGTTACTTATTGCTTCTGGTTGATTCCACATGTTTAGTTGCTAATACAAGGTAATCATATTGTCCTCTTATTGAGGAGCAAGACCCTGACAAGTGGGATCAGAGCTGTTTGTTGTTCTTGATTCCCCATCAACTGGTATCAAAGCTTTTGGTTGGGTTACTAACAAGTGTTTCAGATCTGGTTAGTGTGTGTTGATTATAGGTTACTCACAGGGGTTTTTATTTGAGTGGGAGTATAGCAATGGTAGAAGAAAGTAAGCTATGAATAGAGAAGTTTAATGGCAAGAACTATCAATTATGGAGGATGCAGATTGAAGATTATCTATATCAAAAAGATTTATACTTACCATTGGGTGGGGTTGCATGCAAGCCCACAAATATGAAGGTTGAAGAATGGGAGGTTCTTGATCGGAAGGCTTTGGGATCTATAAGGTTGAGCCTTGCATCGTCTGTGATTTCCAACTTATCTCAGGCTAAGACAATGGTAGAGTTGATGGAATCTTTGGCAAATTTATATGAAAAACCCTCAGCTTTGAATAAGGTATTTCTTATGAAGCAATTATTTAATTTGCAAATGTTGGAAGGTGGATCTGTTCATAGTCATCTTAGTGATTTCCATGGTTTGGTAAACTAGTTAAATTCAGTCAATATTGTTTTTGATGATGAAATTAAGGCTCTCTTAATCTTATGCTCATTACTTGAAAGTTGGTAGAGTTTGGTAATGGCAGTTAGTAATACTATGTCTGCTTCAAAAATCTTAAAAGTGGATGATGTTGTGAGTGTAATCTTGAATAAAGAAATTTGCAGGAAAAACATAGGTGAATCATTAGGGAATGCTTTGAGTGTTGAAAGCAGGGGAAGGCAAAGAGAGAAGATCGAGCATGGGAGATCAAGGTCCAAGATAGGTAGGAGATCCAAGTCCAGGTATGGTAGAATAACTTGCTGGAAATGTGGAAAGCAAGGGCACTTAAAGAGAGATTGTTGGTTGGGTGAAGATCAGCATGAAGGACATGAAGAAGCAGATGTTGCAGATTTTGTTGCACAAGATGCTCTGGTATGTTCTTTGGATAAATTAGAATCTTGGGTTTTAGATTCTGGTGCCTCTTTTCATGCATCCCCAAATAGAGAATTTTTTCATGAGTATGTCCAGGGAGACTTTGGAGAAATTTATTTAGGGGATGGTAAGCCTTTTCAGATGGTTGGCAAAGGGAAAGTGAAGTTGAAATTGTAGACAGGGAACACATGGGTGTTGAAGGAGATCATGTATATCCCAATCCTGAAGCATAATTTAATTTTTGTTGGAAAGTTGGGTGATGAGGGTTACACAGTAACTCTCACAGCAGACTCTTAGAAGGTTACCAAGGGTGCACTTGTTGTAGCAAGAGGTAAGAAAGTAGGTACACTTTATCTATCTACTTGTATTACTGATTCTCTTTCTAGTTTATCTACTTCAGCTATAGATTTGAAGATGTGGCTTAATAGGCTTGGTCACATAAATAAGAAGTGGATGCATGTTCTTGAGTCAAAGGGTATGCTTTCAGATTTGAAAAGCATGGATCGAGATTTCTGTATGCAAAATAAGAAAGTGACGTTTCTTGAGAAATCTAATGTTTGTGACAAGAACAAGAAAGCCTTAGTTTTCAAGGAGAAGATGACAGACAAAGATCAACACAAGGGGATAAAAAATTTTGAGTAGAGCAAGGTTGATATGGACAAGGGTTTGATCCAAAAGGAGCTTGCGAGTAAAGGTCATCACGCACAAGTAAAACACAGAGACTGACGTCAGTTAGAAAACTGGCATCAGCTTCCAAATAGGGACTGATGTCAGCTATGTGTAGCTTGACATTGGTGACTCAGGATAAATAAATACTAGCATCGATCAGGAGAACCGACGTCAGTGATGAGGTAGTCACATGGAACCGACATCAGTCAGATGCAAACTGAGATGTGATCGGCATCGGTCACTGAGATAGATTTTGGGCGGATAGCAAGCTATCAAGGAGTCTCAAGCACCCAAATGGAGGACTTAAAGGGTAAGTAAGCCTCAAATTTGTCATTTCCCTTCTTTACACTACTTGTTGCTCACTGATGGTCAAGAACCAAGAAGTTATTAAAGAAGTAGAGCAGGTAGATCTAGGAAACAATGGGAGCTTGGCATGGATGAAGGATGTGATTCCTTGAAGAAGAACCAAATGAGATTTTTTGGGTGGAGTTGCCAGCTAGAAGAAAGCACTAAGAGATGAATGGATGTTAAGGATAAAGAAGAGCAGGAATGGACATATGAGATAGAAGGCCAGGGTATATAGTCTTGTGTAAGCTATAAGATAATGGAGGTTTGACCATTGTGTTTCTCTTTACCAGGTTGGATAATATTAGCTACATTATCTTGTTACTATATTGTGTGCTTATTGCAGGGTTACACATATAGGGAGTTGCTGAATTAAAGGTAAAGCTAGTTCAGAGGTGTGTCATAAAGAATTTGGGAGCAGCAAGATTCTTTAGCATGAGTGTGTTCTAGGGACATGGAAGGTCACAGGTTGACTTTGTCTTCAGATGATTATGTGAAACTGATTAGCATGCCGATGGTTGGACAGTTTTATGAATAGTGTCTTGATTCACATAATGAGGTTAAGTGCATGGTATGTACTAGACCTGAGTTTGCCCAAGTAGTGGGTGTTGTTAGAAAGTTTGGATCCAATTTGGGAAAGAAGCACTATAGGGTAATTCAATGGATTCTCAAGTATCTGAGAGGGACCAGCAGTAGGTGCACATGCTATGCAGGGTCAAGTTATTTTCTACATGGGTTTGTAGATGCAGATGTGGCAGGTGATTTGGATGACAGGAGGTGCACCACAAGATTTGTGGTGGTTGGTCTTCAAGAGTGATATTGAAGAGGGATACAAAGTCAAGGAAACAAACTAGATGATGTATAGGTACAGGTACAGTTATAGCTATTTATCTCCAAGTGGGAGATTATTAGGTTATGGAGCTAAAAGCTTCAACTATGTAGACATGGAAGAGGTTGCTGAGTTTCAGGGATACTGGCGTCGATAGTGTAACTGACATCAGTCATCTACAGTGCAGAAGGGCAACTAGCATCAGCATGAGGTCAGTTGACGTCGGTCATCTCTAGGTAGATAGGGACCGATGTCGGTCGCCTGTGTGGTTTTAAAACTATTCATTGCACAAATAGTTAGTTCGTTGAACCGAGTGTTTGCATGTAAAAATCTATTTTTGGTCTTGAGTTGTGAGTCTAATTATTGTAAATTAAGAGTCTAAGTTATGGTTTAGTTTGGGATCTATTTATAGACCCATTGGCATGTATTGTAAGGTGTGCTAGATAGCCAATGTGCTAGTCAGAGTTGAGCAAGTGTAGCTCCTTCTAGTTCCACAGATGAGCAAATAGAGGAAGGCAAGGAAGATCCTTCCAAGTGTAAGATCATTTGAATTGCAGGTTGTTGCAAGTTCATGGAGAAGATCTACATGGTAAATAATATCATTTGAGTTGTAGGATGTTGCAAGCTTATGGGAGATCTACTTGAAGTACTTTGAGTACTTGTGTACTGGCAGGGTTATTACTGACTGGTTGGAGGTGAACACTAATTCTGTGTTGGGACCATTTTTTGGTAGGAGAGTGAACTCTTGATTGAGAATTACTAGGAGCCCTTGAGGTGTGTGGGAAGCCTCACAGAGGTGGAAGAAGAAGTGGCATCTTCTTTATTGTATTTTCTTTTTGGATGAGTATAATACAGTTTGTGTTGTCTCTCATATTCTGTGTTATTTGTGAATTCTAGTTACTTATTGCTTCTGGTTGATTCCACATGTTTAGTTGCTAATACAAGGTAATCATATTGTGCTCTTATTGAGGAGCAAGATCCTGACAAGTGGGATCAGAGCTGTTTGTTGTTCTTGATTCCCCATCAGGATTGGCTTGCAGGGATTCAAACTCAGTCATTTGAATTTTGGATTTCTTGACATGATCAATCATGGCAAATGACTGAGATGGACTTGGAAGAGAGGATGGGAGTTCATCCTTTTGGTTTTTGGGAGGGGGAGGTTTGATCTATGAATTTGAAGTAGAAGGTGCAGAGATGTTTGATGTACTTACTTCTTTGGAAATCATTGGGTCCTTTGACTAGAGAGGAAGAGGGTTTCTCTACTTAGCAATTGAAATTTTTGGTTAGGGTCGCTCCTCTATCTTCTCTTTGTCAGCCTGCTGGGCTGACTGATTCTTGGACCTGGTGAATACTACGTATGATCCTTCCACTGCTTCACCTTCACTTCTGGGTTCATCTTAGAAATTCAAAAAACTAATGTGGGAGTCACTAGCTGATTCTTCTTGATCCTCCATGAAGAGACCAGCATCATTTTCTTGCTCAAACTCAGGTTGGAAATAGGAAATATGTTCTATTTCTATATATCCCACTATTGAGTTGGTTGGAGGTGCTTCAAGGTCAAGGTTCCTCTGTGGGGGAGGAAGATGATTTGGTTGCCCTTGACTTCTGGTAGCATTGACTTAATATGGCTAATTGGGGAATGTCCTTCTTGGTACATATCTATATGAAGGATTAGAAGACATACCTTGTGCCACTTTTCTTTTCAAGGCTAACAATTCATTTGCCAACTTTTTTACCATTGGGTCAATGGTGGCTGTGGGTGAGTATTCAGAAGATGAAGAGGGTTTACCTTTGTTAGGATCTCTCCTTATCTTTCCTACCAAGACAAGGTCATCTTCTAGCTCAGTAGCCAAGTCTTGAACAGCCTCAAGGTCTATGTGTCTAGCCCATCTCAACAAAAAACTCACTTCAGGCAGCTATGAGTTGATGAAGAAGCATTTGAGATTCTGAGGTGTCAGTTGGGTGACCATGGGAATCCTGTGCCTCAGCTTGTTAAACCTAGCAATAAAATTCCTCATAGGCTCATGAGGTTCCTTCTTCATCTGAGTGAGCTAGGCTAGTAAAGCATGTGCATCCTCTACAAGCTTGAACTAGCTTCAAACTTGGCTTTGAGTGTATCCCAGTCAGTCACTGATCTAGCTTGTAGATGGTAGAACCAGTCTGCGGTAGCACCTTGTAGTGTCTCCACGAATAGCCTGATCGCTATGTCTTCAAATTCCACCCCTATTACACCACAGGCTATGCTGAAAGCTGCAATGTGTTCATCAAGATGAACCTTCCCATCACCAAAGAATTTGGGGAAATTCTTTCTTGAACTGCATGGAGGTTCATGTAGAAGTGGAGTCAAGTTGAGTGGGCCAAAAGAGTTACCCTAGGGGCCTCAAACTACCATGATTTAATTATGACAAATAGGGATAACAAATCTAGGTGGAGTGGCTAGATTATATAATAAAAATGGAAAAGAACTGGCCCTGCTTCAGAGCTTGAGGCTTGAGGCTTCAAACTATGCACTCTTTTCTATTAGCTCTAGTTTTGCAGACCAGATAAAATAACAGAAGTGGAGGAAGATGGTAAGGCTATAATGATAATGGGTAAGATACGGAATGGAGTTGCTAGAGTCTTTAATGGATAAGGGTATAATGATAATGGGTAAGACACAGGTGATGTTTCAATTTGAAACTTGAGGTTCCAAATTGCACAAAATTACTGTGTCCCCAACAGAGTCACCAAAAACTATTGGGTGAATATTTTGTCAATCAGTGTACCGATAAAAAAATAGGTCTGATCAACCATAACAAGAAGATTGGTCAGCTAGTTGTGCAGGTTTACTACATCAACAAGGGACAAATCTCTCCTCTCATCAAGGGGAGGTTTCTTATAGATACGTAGGAGCTATATACAATATAAATAAGCAAAAAATAACACATGGGGGTAGAATAAACCATCCATCTCTCTTTATTCAGAGATGATGCTCACAGACAAAGGAGAAAATTCTGGTGGAAACACTGAAGGCACTTCTCTTCTTATAGAAGTGTTCTTGCAAGAAACAGTAGGAGTTTCTTTCAGGTAGTGAAAGTAACTAGTGACAAAGAGCATAGTAACCAATAGGATGAAACAGAACACAAAGTTTCCACCTCAACTGGCCAAAGAGTATAACACAAAGGATAATGGGGGGCACAAATTCATCCCAAAATCCTCAACATAGAAAGAAAGGAAAAACACATGCTAAATATAATTGTGAAAGCACAAAGTCTTCTCACAGTTGTTTTTAGGACACTTCCCTTTTTACCTTCACTAATTCTGCTTATCAAATTAAATAAATAAGAATGCTTCTAGGAAACAGACATAAGAATAATTTCCTAAAGTAGCACAAGTCAAAAAAGCACAAAGTCTGCAAACAACTTGCTTTCTCATTTAGATAAAATGAAATGAAATTACAATCTGAGCTCAAAGTCTCAGTCTTCTTCTTTCAAAATGGGTAGAGTTTCGCTCTTGTAAAAATGAAAAGTCTCCTTTACAAATGAGAAATATTAAAATCTTATAGCAACTATGTAAGGATTGGCACTTTTTTCCATGGAATGACAAATGCTGCAGTCAACATCTTTAATGTGCCTTCAATCCTGTCTGGAGAGACCATGCTAAGAATAGTGTGCTGCCATAACTATGGCATGTCCCTTCATCTAATATGTCTCTTCTTTGGTATGGACTATCTGGTCCTTTTCCTGATATCTACGTAGCTATCCAATTTCACCATTACTTTATGGAAGAAAAATAGGCTTGCGTCCTTGATTTGGTGCACCCAGAAGTCTAAGTCTACTCGATCCACTATTTCACCTACTAGAAATAATTCCTTTGAAAATATTTCTGGTCCTTTGCATTGATCTTCTCTTCCCTGTAGCAATTTAAATCTTTGAGCTCTCTTTTCATTTAATCACTTGGTTCTTCCTTTAAGTTCTGCACTCTATTTAAATTTCCACAGATTTTCCCTCACTTTAAATTTGACATCTAAGGGGCTGTCAATGGTCGCCAGCTACTTGAACCATGTTGAACCTTAAACTCATGAACCTATGAAAGTTCATTGGTTCATTCTGTCTCTTTTGTTCTATCACTTCTTAGTTTAATCACCTTTTCTATCCTTGGTTGAACCATCTGTTGAACCACTTGTTTGCTGCTTTTTCCTTGACTGAGGCCACCTTTGACCTTTTGAACCTATGAACCATTAAACTTTGAAATTTTTTGGTTCAAAATTCAATGAGTTCATTGGTTCATTCTATGTCTCGCTCAATCATTGCTTCCTTTATCTTTATAAGCTCTGGTTGAACCTTTGAACCTTGAACCAGTTGAACAATTCAGTTCAACAGTTCAATGGTTTAATCAATTCATTCAGTTCATCCTTTGAAGCCCTTTTTGTCCAAGTCTTTGAAGATTCCTTTCTGTGTCTTTGTTCAGCCTTTGGAACATCTCAAAGGGAAGGTGTCCCTTTAGGTCCTTGGAAAAGGTCCTTTTTCTGATGTCAAGTGTCTCTCGCAAGGGTATCTACCCTTCAAGATTTTTTGGGTATACTTTAGGTTTCAACATTCCTAGCGGGTTCTTGCTTCTTCGGCGGGCTTTTGGCTCTTGGGATTTTTCCTTCGAGATTTTTCTTCGGACAAAAAGTCTGAAGGAATTCTTTTAGACAAAAATTCTTAAAGAAAGCTTCTTTTCCTTAGCCATTTTTTCCTTTCAATTTCTTCGGCCTTTCTTCTCGAGTGAATCCTTCGGCCTTCTTCACTTAATCATTTCCATTAGATAAAAAGTCTGAAAGAATTGTTCCTTTTGGGCCTTTGAACAAATCCAAAGGAATTCTATCTTTTCTTTGACCTTCAAACCAATGTTTCTTGCCCTCCACTTGCCTTTTTTGCTTTAGGGCAGCCCCTTGAACCTACTGATTGAACCAACTGATTGAACCAACTTTGGTCAATGGTTCAATCGGCTCATTCTTCATTATTTGGCTAAGTCTTTTTGATCTTTTACACCAAGTGCATTGAACCAACTTGGTCATTGAACCCATTGAACCTTTGAACCAAAGTGGTTCAAAGTTTTATGGTTCAAGCCTTTGTTCTTTATCATTTGCCGATTGAACTCTTTTGATTGAACCGAGGCGCTGAACCAATCCTGGAAATGATTAAGTGTTAGAAACTTGTTCTTTTGACTGAACTCACTTGTAGAATCTTTTTAACTTGTTGAACCTGTGAATCCCTTTATGGAAAAAGCTTGAAAAATGAGGAATTTGAAAGCTCAAAACAAATTTTGAGAAGGGAAGAGAGAAATTTTGGTCTGTGCAGGGCCAAAATAGTCTGTAGGTTGTCCCAAAAATGAGTGGCAATTTTTGGGGACAACAGGGCCTATTATTTTATTGAGTGCTTAGATATATGAGAGGTTTCCTATGTATCATCCAATTTGATTACCCCATATGATTGATGACAAGTTACTTTAAGTGAAGAGATGGACATAGAACCATGTAGCTCAGGCCATGCCCCATGTGCCAATATTACAGACTATCACATGAGGGGAGATCATACTATATAGTTTAGTTAATTGACCATTGTGATAGGATTGAAATGGGTGCAAATCAAATGCCATTACATTTCATGGGTAGAACCACATCTGGTGGCAAACTTGCCAATGTAATTCAGACTACCATATCTAAAAACCCCTCTAATAGTGCCTAATTATTAAGAATGACATGCTAGAGAGTTAAGGGGGAGAGGAATAGGAGTACTAGTGGAGATACATGTGATTACATCATGGCATGCTAGACCATGGACTAGTCAAGTGTGATAATAGGTAAAAATGGGAGGGAATGACATGGATATGGATATAGGTACACAAAAAACACTACAACAAACACCATACTAGTAAAAACAACAAGGACCACCCCAACCACACCATAAATAGAGGCATTTTCAGTGAGAGTAGGCATAATCAAGGGCTACAGTGCAAGATAACCCAATAACTATTTTAAGATATAACTAGTCTATAGAGACACCTTTGAGGAGAGGGGCATGATGTGCATGAGTGGTGACTCCTAGCTTTATATTACTGTGAAAGTGATCCACAAAGGAGGAACTTAGGGAATGAGTATGGAGAGACCATACTCAGTGGGTGAATAGATGGGGAGATAGTGATTGGTGACACTAAAACTTGTAAGAGTTTTTCTAATTTTGATTTAAGCTTTGATATAGGACATTAGTTACATGTGATTATAGTAGATAGATAGATTTTGAGATATATGAATGATCTAATATTTATTTGGTTTTGATTTTTTAGATCCTATGATAAAGGAGATCAGATGGGGATCTTTGGTTATGGTTGAATTCCATAATATTTTGGATGGTATAATGACTCTGTACGACCCCACCACATTTGATGATCTTATGGTACTATCTACCCCAACCTAGATGGGTTGGCTTAGACTGGTGGGAGAGGTCACGAGGTATTTATAAGCATGTGGGGATGGATTGAATCCACTGACAAGGGTGGGAGAGGGAGAGGTACATCCCTGACAAGCCTTGGCTCAAGAGAGAACAACACTCATGGCCACCAAAATCCAATTTAGATAGGTGCAGGCCCAAGTGGCCAATTTATAGGGACATATAATAGGTTTGAGATCTTGGACTGCCTCATTATAGTGTACCATTTAGAGGGGATAGTCCCAGGCATCTATGACCAACATGACTAGGCCACAAAATAGGCATGATGGAGCCCAGTCTTAGAGATGAAACTATTTTATATTTTGTACTTTGTATTGTATAAAACACATGATACATAGAGATATTGATTCTGATAGTTGGATTTGATCTTATGAGTTGTATTTGATTGTGGATGTTGATGCATGAATATCTTTATTTATAGCACATGTATTTAGTTTTTATTGGATATGCTATGAGAAATATATGTTGAGTGTTTTATTTTCTAGTATTGTGTGATAAACATGCATGGTTAAAAAGAAAAAGACAAAAATGATTTGAAAAAATATAAGTAATAAAAAACAAATGCATTACACATTATATCACGATGGGAAATATCTAATAAAAAAATATGACTAAATATAATGAATTAAGGATGATAAAAATGGTAAAATATATTTTTAAACCATAAAAACATATTTGCACCAAATTAAAATAAGTAAAATCACACTATATCATGTTAGGAAGTATGAAAATAATGTAATAAAATGGGAAGCACATAGAAGGTAAATAATATAAAATAAAATAATTAAGTCAATAAATCATACTAAATCACATTGGGAAGTATAAAAGAGATAAAATTAAAAAAAATGAACTCAAATTGATCACACTAATTCAAGCTGGAAAGCATGAAAAATTTAAGAAAAATGGCTATAATATTATATGCAATTGGAAAATAAGAAGATAAAAGTGAAATATCAATGGAGTAAGAATAAAACATACTAAATCAAAATATGAAGCATGTTATTGACATGCAACTCATAATCAATCACTACTTATCTCAAATTTGACACATATAATTTCATTGTGACTGGGGTATTAGAATTTTTTTGAGGAAGGTATGGTCCTATCCATGCTCTTACACCATAACTCACAAAATAAAAATCAATGAGGTGAAAATAATTGAGAATTATTTTAAATAGGGAATGTTGGTAATGTTTTAATTTATAAGGAAGGCCTGTTCTTATTCATGGTCTTACACTGCAATCCACAAATGGAATTCCTATGAGGGAGTGATCAATGAATAAAACAATATTTATTAAGGGAAAATATTAAGATTATTTTAAATAAAAGAGGGAATTTAAAAATCATAATGAAGGCGTATACGAGAATACCTTAGGAAACATGGGGCACATTAAAGACACATAAAATACACTAAGTGGTTAGTGACCATCAATATACAAAGGATAACTATTATCAATAAGCACAAAGCTGTATATGTAAATAAATTAGATACTAAGGTCAACTCATGTTGGTTGTTTCAAGAATAAAATTAAAATGGACCTATCATCCCACAATGTGTTCCCCATTCCTCAGAGCCTCTTAAAGAGCCATCAGTCTACTGCAAAGATTGGTTACTTATGTGAGAAAGTAGGTAGCACCAAGAGATTTTTTAATTCTTATTTTACAATCTAATGGATTATCATACCCCAATAGACTTTGAATCTATCATGAGATCAACTATGGAGTTTAATCTTTGATTAAAAAAGGAGATGTGCTTTGAATCATGTCTTTTAGTGTGATTTGACTTTTGAAATTTTAAATGTTTCCTTTTATATTATTGTCTTTTGTTAAGATGATTTGAATTTTAAAATTTTATAGATTTTAAGATTCTTTATCCATATAGAATTATAATAACTAACATGAGAGATAAATTGATACACACAAATGAGATTTAGACTTTGGTTAATGGAAGCTAAGTATCCAAAGACATGACTGACTAAAACATTTAAGCTTACTTATGGAACAATATGTTATCTCAAGTTTCAACCATGTGTATGCTTAGTTTGTGAAAGGAAATATAAGGGAAATAAAGGGAGATCTTGATCCAAAAGCCAAAATATCTAGTTGAAATATAATTCAATAAATAATAACACAATAACAATAATGTTATCTCTGAGAAGAGATGTTTTATTCATCAAATTTGTAGACCCAAACATATGCCTATCTCTGAGAAGAGATGTCTAATTTCCATTTTGGATTAAATCTTAAATTATACATGTTTTCAAGGTAGGAGGAGGATGTGTAAGGTCAGCAATCTCAAGGGAGATTAAGTGATTTGACTTCTATAATTTACAATAATACAAAATTCAAGGAATTACTATTTTTAGAAACTTACTATTTTTAGATTGTACTACTAAAATTGAAATTTGGGGAACTTAAATTTGTTTTTTGGAGGTAAAAACCCACTACATGGAGATCAGTTTCATCTCACGATGTTCCTCTCATTCTTAGCTTTCCAACAGTTCAAATAGGGAGTCAAATAGAGCTATGGTGCAAAAGTATGGCTCCCAAAAGTTTTGCCACCAATTGAGGTAGAACCATCACCCGAATTGTCACTTGAAATGTTGATTATATCAGATCCAAAGTGGAAAAATAAGATAGGATTATAATGAGATAAATTTGTTTGCTAACTGATCACATGGTAAATAAGGATTACTAAGGAGAGCAAGGTTTATATAACCAAGTCACAATAATAATTATCTGTGTTATGAAGATAAAATAGCAAATGATTATGAGAGAAGAGAAAGAAATCCAAGAAAATAAATGAAATCATAAAGAGAAACATGTAATAATGAAAATTATCCATAATATATCATAAGGAAATAAAAAGATCCCATAGATAACACATAATGCGAGATATAAAAAACCATGTAAGATAAATGAAGCAAATATTTGATACACAATCAAATGATATATTAAATAGATAAATATAAAAGTGGAGAACATGTCTAACCTAAAAATGAAGAATAAATTGAAGGAACACCATGTTGTGTTCTTAAGTATTGGTAAATCTATACACACACATTATCCATAACTTTTGATAGATCTCTATATAGCTGGACCCTAATTGTAATGAGTATCTCATTAATCTTCAGTGAAATCTAGGAAAAGAAATCTCATCAAATCTCCTCTAGAGAAAATGTAGGCATGAATGAAGGATCATGATCATGAGGGCCATCATTCACGGGATTCTTAGAAGAAGGAATAGGAGTGGAATCTATGGGATAGGAAGGAGCCACCAATGTATAAGGGACCACAAGTGGAGAAAAGTTTCTGGGTGGAGGAACCATAGGTGGAAAAGGGAAAACAAGTGGAGGAACCATGGGTGTAGAAGGGACCATAGGTGGAGGAACCACGGGGGAAGAAGGGGGAGCCTTATTGAGTGGGTGACCTATGGGAGGAGAAATAATAGGCATATGAATAGTTATAAGGTGATCTTAAAGATGTTGTTGGAAGATGTGGTAATGATTAGTGTAATGGGTACGCATTGGTGCCATAGATAATATACCTATCCATATTTAAGAATATACTTTGATAATAATTATAGATTCAAGAATATGAATATATTTACCAGTGTTTATCTAGGTGCTAAAGCAAATCACTAAGAGTCTAGAAGGCTCAAGGGTTCTATGGGCTACAGGTGATCTATATTGGCTATCCAATTTGTTGGCTTATACCAAGCTATAGATAGACTTCCAAAATAAGTTGGGGTTAGAATTAATAGGCACCCAAATTATGAAAATTACTCTAATGGGTCTAACCATAGTGAAACAAGTAGCTAATACTAGACTACTGAATGCATAAATAAAGTAGAATAACAATAAAAAATAGAAAAAGATAATAATTAAAATGTAAATCTAGAAGCTAAGACACTTTGAAGCCAAATAAAAGACATTTTAAGTAATAAAGATATTTTAAATAAAGGGTTCAAGAGCATGCCTATTCTAAATTTGAGCTATCTTTCCATACCAATGTTATTATTTTCTAACAATGTAATGTTCTAGTTTAACAAGAGAGAGAGAATATTTAAGCAAGTTTTCTATTTTATCTTGAGCACGTATATCTCTATTATACAATGAGGAAGGTTTATAAAGAGAGAAATGATATGCAAAAAATGAATATTTCAATCAATTAAATTACTCTTTACTCATACAAATTCAAAAAAATTAGAATCTACTTTAAGCAATGCACAAAATAACCATTTCACTAAAACAATTCAAACCCTACTATATATACTACACAAAATAATGGAGTTTCACTTTTCATAGAAAAGTGCACTCAAATTAAGCTCAAAGATGAAGTGCATATGTTATACCAACCAAGAATCCAAGATAGGAATAAATGTAGGAGGAAGACCAAGCTATATGTAAGCTAAAGTCCAAACCAAAAGCCAGGAGCAAAGGAGGAGGTGAAGTAAGAAATTGAAATGATGTAAGAGATCCAATAAAGTAAAAATATTAGGTGAAATTCCAAATGTAAAAGGTTAAGAATAAGCCATAAGGAAGCATGAATAATTGAGAGCAACAATGGAGTCTCCAAGTAAGTGTGTAACAACATATGGGATCCTCTATCACTAGTCAAGCTCAATAGTGCCAAGAATGAATCAAGAGAGATTCAATAAGGCATGAGATTCAAGAAAGGAAAGAAGAATCAAGAGATAATGTGGAATGAGAAGAGAAGAGGCTCAAATGAATGAGAATGAGGCACATATCCCAACCTCAATTTTCCAAAAGACCTAAAACTAGCTAATTCTGAACATTTAACTTCATTTTGGCACTTTTAGGCATGTTATACCTAGGATGCGGCCTATGTCATGACTTTTATGAAGCAAATGTGTGGCCTAGGCCATGGGTTTCATTCACACAGGCTATGTCCTAGGTCAAATAAGGCCCTGGGTTGGTCAATAGGCTCTCAAAAGCCCTCAAGGGGTCTCTAAAAGGCCTATGTTATGTACAAAAGGGCCAATATGGACTAGGAATGTATCAAGGGTAAGGATATTATGTAGGAGAGGTCCAATCAGGTGGTGAATGTCTTAGAGTGGGATGAATAGGATCTATAATATGCACATGAACTAATGTGTAATCATAGGGAGGAGTAAGGTCATGAGAAGTATGATTACATATGACCTCAAGGTACAAGAAGTTAGTGTTTTAATGAATAAAGAGTGATGTGTAGTACTTATAATCCATACCAAAACAAAGGAAAGCAAGAACTAAAAAGATAAAAGGAAACATTACCTACACTTACTAGATAATGAAGGTGGCAAAAAGAGTTGACAACACAATCCATGGGTGAGAGTTTAAATGCTATGTAATCCAAAATCCAACTCCGGTTATAGCTCTAGATCTTGTAAATAAGGGGGACATGAGTGATATCAAATCAAAACATGCTATCTAGAATAATATTCACTAGGGCATCAGCCTTAGTGTTTTCCCTATGAGGGATATGGGTGAAATGGACATCCTCAAAGAGAGTAAATCATACACTACCTTGAAGAGGGGGATAAAATCAGAGCTAAGGATGGCTAAAACACCAGTGAGTTGAGACATGACTAAGATTAAGTCATATAATAATTACACATAACACATACCTAACTCATGAGCATTAGTCAAGGCACCAATGATTACATGATATTTGGTGGTATTATTCATCTCACTAGTAAGGAAGAAACTAGTTGCAACAAGATCATGGCCCCACTAATCATCGATACCCAAGCTATAACTATCAGTCCTAGGTTGTCTTGACTACTACCATCAGTGTGAATCACCATTGAGAGGTGCACCATAATGGGGGTCAATGATGAAAGACTAACAACTATAGAAAGATGATATTAAAGTGAAGCAGTGTAAGTGAGTTTCATGAGAGAATAAATAATGATACCAAACCACAACCATAATGGTTTACCAACATCAACCATGGAAAGAGGTAATAAGGGAAAGTGGGGGAAGTTTAGAAAAGATGAAGACCAGTTAGGAAGACTAGAGCAAGTCATGAACTACTACAACTATCTAACAACCCTATCTACAACCATGATGAATGAGAGAGAGGGAGTTAGATTGAATTGACTAAAAAAAAGTAGATAAGTAACTAACTAAAAGAATCACAACAAGTAATTTCTATCCTTGGGTGTCCACAAGATGGGACATGGGCTTGGGAAATTAACAGGGACTTGAAAGGGGTCTTAAGAACTAAAATAGGGCCATAAAAAGCCTAAAGAAGCCTTAAATTAAAAAATGGAGGTTACCAATGCAATCATAATGTTTCAAAACCTCTAATATGGAGGTTTCATGGTTTGAAATGCAAAAATGAGGAAAACACCCAAAAAAGGGCCCATAAGGTGCATCCGACAAGCAGTGCATGAGCTTGATAGGCCAGAGGACTTAGGGGTCAAAGAGATTGGAATGGTCCTAAAACACATCCAAAGAGGCCTAAAAGAGAGAAATAGACCACACCATTGCATTAAAAATGTGTCAAAACCTCTAAGATGAAGGTTTAGTGGGTTTGGGAGAAATAATGGGATAAAATGGAGGCTTAAAAAAAGCAAAAAACAAGTCTCTAGCCTAGGCCATAGCTTGGCCTGCCCAAGCTGTAGCTTTGTCCAAAAAGCCATTGTCTAAACTAGAAGAGGCCAAAAATAAGCTTAGAGAGCCTGAAAAGGGTTGGAACTTATTGGAATAATTAATGGTTACGTGATGTTATTTATGTACCCTTAATACATTAAATTACATTGATTAAATAATAATATATTTTATTATTTATCATGAGTTTATCCTCGTATAAATGAATAATAAAATATATTAAATGACCTTTAGAGAAATTGGACCTCTTAATGTGGTGGTTAGAAAAGGTCATTTATAATGGGTAGATTACCTTGCCTATATAAAAAGAGATTATATTGTAAGATGTAATAAAAAAAGAGAGAGAAGAGAACAAAGAGAAAGCTTGTATTAGGTATATTTTATTTTCTAAAATAATGAATAATCTTGGTAGGTTTTTTAACCTCTTCATGAGGTTTTTCCATGATATATCTATGTTATGGTGCATTCAACTTTGCTTTCATTGTTTCATGGTGAATATCTTTGTTATTGGTCTCACATCTAGATCTGATGTTAGTATGTAATCATATTGCTTATTATATCATGGTATCAGAGCTGGTTGATACGTGATCAAGAGGCAATATCGAAGATCATGTTTTTTGCATATGTTCAAGCCCATATTCAACCATATTATAAGCCATGGTATGTTCATAAGATTTTTTCAATCTTATTTTTTTGTAGAAAGTAAGTTATTCTACTTTTTCCTCTCTTAAAAACCTAGATATCTCAGATCTATGCAATTTTTCTTATTTTAAACCTATTTTCATGCCATAGATGTAACTAAAAATCTTAGAATGTGTTAAAAATGTTTTTTTAAGCATTAAAATTTTAAGATTGTCTTAGTTTTTGGACTAATATTTTGAATGGTGTTTGAAGCTCCCTAAGTTGCAGATGTGAATAATTAGATCAATATTTAAAATAATTTTTTAAGCCTAAGATCTCTTTGAGCACTTTGTACGGCCTATGAATGGTATAAAAATGAGTAAACATTATTTTATTAGTATTAAATCTCTATTTTGGTCACTTTATTGGCTTAGTTTGGCTATTTTTGAGTATTTTTGACCTTTACTTGATTTGATTTGGACCTTTATAGGTGATTTCAAATTTTCTCTCTCCTCTCAAATACCATGTTTTAACATGTGTGAGTTAAAAATTAGTGAATGATCAAATTTTAGGTAGTAAATCTCAATTTTGATTATTTTATTTGTTTAGTTTGGCCATTTTTATGTAATTTTGATCTTTACTTTGCCTGATTTGGTCTCTTACAACTCTTTTTAATTTTTTCTCTCTCCTCCCAAGAGTCATGCTTCAACTTGTACGACCATGGAGGAAGAAAAAAATCTAAAATTATGAATTCTTAGTCATTTTCTGAGATGTAAAGATTGATTTCTCTTTTTTTGAATTTTTTAAGCCTATTGGAGCCTTTTTCAGACTGTAAAAAGCAACAAAAACATTTTTTTTTTCATTTTTTCTCTCCCTTGGGCACCATATCTACAATAGTAATTTTAAAAATCAAATTTTAGACTATTAAACCCAGATCTGAGTCTTTCATTAGCTTTGGAAGGATAATTTCAAGTGGTTTCAAGCTTTATTTTGCCAAAAATGATTACTTGAAGCTCTTGCTGAGCATCCTTCTTCTCCTCCAACGCCTTTAATCTATTCTGAGCATACTACAATAATTTCAATAAGATGTCAATAGTTTTATAAAAGTATTTTAAAAATAAAGCTTTTATTTAATTACCTATTTCAACATAGGCAATGGTTCCCACTTGGTTTTTTTAAAAATCATTTTTGATTAAATTCAAAATTTATTTGCATGTAATTATTTTTGCAAATAGTTAATTTTGTTTTAATTTTTTGTAAAATATAAATCATAAATTAAAAGGATTAAATACATACTAGCCAATTTTTCATGCAAGCATATGGTGGGCCCATGTGTGTTGACTTGTATTTTCTAAAAAGATTAAAAAAATTTAATTTTTATTTCCTTTATAAGGAGATATTTATTTTACATGCATTTAATATTTTGATTTAAAAAAATAAGTTTAAATTAAATAATTTTTAAATAGTATAGCTTGCAGGTGAAGTCTTGTATTAGATAAATGGAAGTTTACTAGTATTTTTTAGAAAATATTTATAGATTCAAGGTCCTTAAATCAAATCTCAATCCCAATTTATTTTTTTGGTCAAAATTAATTAATTTATTTTAAAATAATTAGGTAAATTTTTTATTTATTAGTTGTGCAAAATCTCATGTGTGAATCTTGTAATACTTTCGACACTGTCAACACTCTTGACTTGTTATATTCTTTATCAAAGATGGTCATGTGACCAGTTGATCTTTAGATTTTTGCACCTTATAGACACATTGAGATGGTATTTTATTTGATTTGAAACCCCATACTATTGATTTTACAATAATTTGATCAAATAGTAGAATTTGTAACACTATTTTACAACACTTATGATCACTTTTGAAACACTTAAAACTTTCATCTTTATTATAATTCTTTGTGTTTTTAAATTATTTTGTAATAAATTAAAGTGGCTAGTGTTGTTTACTCATTAGAATATGCTTATCACAATTTTTTATGTTTTTAAATTGTTTTGTAATTAATTAAAGTGGTTAGTGTTGTTTACTCACTAGAATATGTATTTTTATTTCAAAATCAAGTATAAACATGTTAAAATTTTTTCTTTTTATACTTTTTTTTTTGACAGTTTAGTATAAAACACAAATCTGTAGTATCGACTTTACAAAAAAGAAAATAATATTCATGACTCAAATTATAATATAAATTATTCCTAATAATATATTTAATATTTGGTTAATTTAGTATCAAATTATTAATAAATTTATTGTATGTGTATCATATAACCTGCTTGTTAAATTTAACATGCTTGTTTGCAAGCTTACATAACTTCTATTGAAGGTTGTGTTAAAACTTGATTTAAAAATTGTGTGAAATAAAGCTAACCCCTATTTACAAATATCTTGTTGGTAGTTTGATTTATCTAACCATTACTAGGATAGATATTTCATAAGCTGGGAGTGTTGCTTCCAAATTCATATAGGATCCATACTTGGATCGTTGAAAATTATCAAAGTGAATATTTTGGTATATTAAAAAATTTGTAAACATTAGTTTATATTATTATTTTTTTAATTATGCTAATTTATTTGAATATTATGATGTTAGCCATACTATGATGAGTCTACTTCTAGATATGTGTTTATGTTTGGTGTAGGTGCTATCACTTGGAGCACTTCATGTGGAAGTTGCTAAAGAAGCCTTGTGGCTATGAAGGATGATAGAAAAATATCGCGTGGAAGTTCTTCATTGTACCAACCATCTTGATGATAGTCAAAATATATAGATTTGGTAAAAAATCTAATGCAACACCAACAAACTAAAGTTTATTGAAGTTCATTTAATATTGGACTTATCAAAGTTGCCATTGAGGGAGAGTGTGCATGATAATGTCACTTCTTAAAAGTCCTATGGGTCATGTTTTTACTTCTATATCTATATATACTTCTCATTGTAAATCACTTTAATATATCACTTTATATGATTTTTATAAAATTCATATGAAAGTTTACATTGTACCCAACACATAATAGCATGGAGGTCTTTATGTTATAAAAGAATCCAATATATTTGGTTGATTATTGATGATAAATTATGGGATGTATTCTCATTGTGGGATGTAGTCTCACAATCATGTTAGCCTAAACTCACTTTAAGTAGTTTAGGGTAACATAGTGTAATTCTTTTAAAGGTGCCTATGGGGACATAGTGCAAAACCTTTAGGTGTCTATGGGTGTATAGTGTAATTATTTTAAAGGCAACTATGTGATTGTGGTTACATAGTGTAATACCTTTGGATATCTATAATTATATAGTGTAATTCCTTTAAAGATGACTATATGATTGTGATTACATAGTGTAATACCTTTGGGTGTCTCTAGTTAAATAGTGTAATACCTTTGGGTGACTATATTTACATAGCATAATTATTTTAGGGGCGACTATGACATGATGAAGGATGTTTCCTTCGATTATTACCTCCTAAAACTCATTATATGGATGGTTCATGGAGTGTAAGTTCATTATGTTGTTACCTCTTAAAAATCATCATGTATCCCCAATAACATTAAGGGGGAGTATTAGAACAATTAATGGTTAAGTGGTGTTATTTATGTACCCTTAATACATTAAATTACATTAGTTAAATAATAATATATTTTATTATTTGTCATGAGTTTATCTTGTATAAATAAATAATAAAATATATTAAATAACCTTTAGAGAGGTTAGACCCATTGATGTGGTGGTTGGAAAATGTCATTTATAATGGATAGATTACCTTGCATATATAAAAAGAGTTTATATTGTAAGATGTAATAAAAAAAGAGAGAGAAGAAAAAGAAGAGAAAGTTTATATTAGGTATATTTTATTTTCTAAAATAATGAATAATATTGGTGGGTTTTTTTACCTCTTCATGAGGTTTTCCCATGATATAACTGTGTTATGATATGTTCAAATTTACTCTCATTATTTCATGGTGAATATATTTGATATTGGTCTCATATCTAGGTCCAATATTTATATGCAATCCTATTACTTGTTCTATCAAAACTTGTCTAGAATAGAAGGAAAAGGGGGAAACAAGAAGAGAATGATTGTGAGCTTATCAAAACACATTTTTCTTATTCGATGGTGCATACAAATGATCCAGGGTCACATTTTTCTCTCATATATACATGAGTAAGATTCAGAGTACAAGAGGAAAAAAGACATCTTAGCCAATAGAGCTACCACCACTGTGCGGGGGTTAACTATGATAGATTGTCTCAATGCCGACCATAATGAGATGTGAAGAGGGGTTATAAGAGGCCTATGATAGATGAAGACTAACTAGGAAAGTCTAGATAAAGTCATAGATAACCATAACCACTAACCTATATCACCTACAAGTACTACAAAAATGGAGAGAGGGAGTCGGTAATGGGATATCTACTAGAAAGTAGTAGCCCAACTAAATAAAAGAAGAAAAAGACTCTACTTCTATCCTAAAGTGCATGTAAAGGGGAGTGCACAAGCCAAACAAAAAAGAAAACCCACCAAGGTCTGATGATGGATGCCATGAGAGGGGAAATCTACTTAATAGGGGCTTTGAAAGGATGTTCTAGTAAGCTTTGAGGCTCACCAAAGCACCACAAGCCCAAGCCCACCAATTTTCCCTAACTAGTGGCCTACCCCTGAGGTAGGCTACTGCTTAGCCTACAAAGAGGCAAAATAATATGAAAAATGTGGGAGGAAGGATATGGAGTATCAATATCCTTGGGTTCACCATTCATGACCTGAAACCCAAGAGTGCTGAAGGTGGGGTCATTATTGGTGAATGAGACCTTTAAACCCAAATAAGTAAGAGGATAGTGGTGCATGTGATGCACATGCATGAGCTTCTAGTAAGATATCCTCTCATTGATTAGGTTTCATGCTATACCATGGATGGAATAATACTCAAGATTAGACTCAGCTACTTTAATAGCCTCAGTGAGAGACATGTTGAGAGAGCCAATACTCTAATGGGAAAAGAATGATGTAAGGAGAAGCTCAATGTTTGGGGAGATATCCTAGAAGAGGTCTATAAAAAGAGATAAGATAGCTTGGTGTCATAGAGCAAAAGAGGGATTTGGATGATGTACAGTAGACTTCAAAAGAGAGAATACTACTTGATACTCAACCAGATCAAAATGTTCATTCTTGAAGAAATGAGACTCAAAAACAAGGGGTGTATGAGAATATATAAACCCCCATGAGGAGATAGCCAAAGCCTCACTTAAGGGATTTGTATTTGAATAGAGAAATGCCTAAGGATATGGGTTATCCTCCATGGTGTGAACCTCACCTTCATACATAAATTACACCATGCAAAATATGGTTGATGTGATGACCTACATGGTAGTAGTCTAAGGATGGCCAAGAATCATGTTGTATGAAAGATCAAGGTCTAATATACAAAACTCAATTCTAACTATCTTAGGGATAAAATTGACCCAAAAATTCATGTTACCTACTAGTGTACTATGTAATTATTGAAACCAATATAATTATAGTGAGAATTAGAGAGCTTCTTTTGATTGATCCCAAGCTCATTGAACACATGTAAGGACATGATATTTAACATGAATCCTTTATTCATGATACACCTCTTAACATGCCAATTATCAATGGAGGTTGTGATATAGAAAGAGAACCTATCCCTCTTGGTTAAAAGTAAATCATCTAGCAAAGAGGTGGGTTGAAAGAGAGAATGGGAGGGGGAGGGTGCTTGGATGCATCAGAGTTGAAAATAACATCAACATCATCCTATTGCAGACCCTCATGAGAAAGATTAATACCATCAAATATGAGGCCCCTTTGCTTAGGGAAAAGGTGAAGAAGGTCCCAAATGAAGATCCCAACCAAGAGGCCCTATAGCTACTTTATGATGGAATAGGGATACTGTCTAGCCTAGGGAGGGATGTTATGCCAGAATTCAAATATGACCTTAGGATTTATTTCCCCCATGGGTTGGATAAGGGGCCCAAAACCATTAGTCTCTCTAACAGGGTTGGTGGCCCAATTGGAGCACATGTGGATAAAGTACTTGTACCCAGTAGAGGTTATGTTAATAGAAACAATAACCTTACCACTCTCGTGTTTGGATTTCCCTCTCAAGTCAACTTGGGAAGAAGAGTCAAAAGAGGTGGAAGAGAAAGAAGGGTAATGTGGGGCCTTAACCTTTGATTTATTATTCTTCTTCTTATTCTTCTCCTTATTGTGGTTAGGAAGAGGCTCCTTGACACATTCAAATTATGGTTAGGTTCTGCAAGAGGAGAACTCTAAGATGGAGGTGAGGCTTGTGCACTAGACATTTGGGTGGTATACTTGGCTTCATCATGCTCCCTCATATTATGGAAATTGTAAAACTTAGTGTGGTCATAATAAAATAGTCTATTTTTTTACTATGCTTGATTCAAAAACTTTCTTTTTAGTTGGCTTCTTGCTCAAAGCATTCACCTTGCAACTGTCCTTCTTATCTTTAGGAGGAGAATTAGTGACACCATCACCAATCTAGTTATGATCACATGAAGAAGATAATTTTATGAAGGTATGGGTCACATGCCCACATGCACCTCAAACTCTTAGATCTTTAGACACTCATTAACAACTTCATCATAAGAGATAGGTTCATGCTTGAGGACCTCAAGGTGAACCTTCTATCTCAATGCTCACATGAACATATCATAAAGCTGGTCATCCAAGAACATAGTCCTATATGTATAAATAATTAAGCACCATATATGCACAAATTCAAATTTAAACTCACCCTTAGCCTATGACATGGAAGTGAGTGATTAGATTTTTAGGTTAAAGGGTCTAAAAATATTGAAATATTGGAAGAGTTCATCTAGAAGGAGTTATAAACTAAACAGAAAATCTAGTGATAGATTCTAAAACTAGACAATAGCTTTGGCTCACAAAGAATGAGTGAAGAGCTTCAACATCATGCCTTCTTCTAGTTCCTAATCCATACATGCCATCGTGAATGATATAATATGCTCCATGGGACTAGAGTCTCGAGTCTTGTTAAACTTAGGTAGTTCAAAGATAGGAGTAGGAAGGGGAATAACACACACCTAAGGGGCTAGAGGATTCTGAAGGAGATCCTCATAAGCATGGTTGATAACAGGTTGGTGATGAAATTTGAGAGGGGGTTCATGATGGTGATAATCTTTCCTATGCCCATAGGCATCATCATCACCATGACTATGGGGAAGATGATGTTAGGGAGGCTCCTGATAGAAAAATGCTCATAATGGAAATCATCTCTTCCATGGGGTAGAGAATGGCCATGGGAAGTGTGATGGTCCCCATGGGGATGATGGGAAGACATGGAATACTCATGGAAATGGTCATGATGATCAAGATTTCCATGGTGCTGGTCACATGCCATCACATGAGGGTTAACTGATGGTTGTTGATGCTCCCAATATGCATCCCATGGATCTATAATCCAAAAGTGGTGATCAAAATAAATATGCTCACAAAAACTCTAAAAAAAGGACTAAGAGGATGGGAGGAATCCTTAGGATGGGGATTCCTTGCTGAGTTAGATTACCTATGACCCACAACATAGATATTAAGATTTTATTGCTTTAGAGTCTCTAGCTGAGAAAGAGGTGGGGAACATGTGCAAGAATTGGTCGAGACACTTGACATTGAGCAAGTGTGGGATATTTTTCCAAAAAAACATGCCATTGAATCTTAAGGGGAGAATGAAGTACTTCATTCACATAAAAATGGCTACAATAATCATTAATGATTACATGTAACTCTTTAGGCCCTAGCTGCATAAGGAGATCCTCATCACATTGAATGGGTGAATGAGGTGAAACATGAGGCTGAGATAAAACATACTTAGATGAATGAAGATCAAACTAGTGAAAAAAAGATTGAGTCTATTAGTTATAGTCCTACTAATCTTATTCCTTTTCAAACATGAGATGGTGTAGACTACCATGCTAGGGTGAGGGAAGATCTTGGGTCCTATGGTGTATATGGCATTCAATTATAAGCATGGCTTGCTCAGTGGTGAACTTAGGGATGAGACCCTGCATCTAATGTGATTAGCATCCCAAAGGTGGGAGATCAGCCATGTATTCAATGAAGCATGAGCAACATGAAAGACAACAAAAATTCAAACTGATGGATAAATAATTAGGAGAAAGACATAAAACCAAAGCAGGAAAAAACAACCAAGGTGAGAGTCAAAACATAATTGAAAGCAAAGACTAACAACTAATAGAGGGGAGTTGGCTAATATATCTCAAAGTAGGATAAAAATAATGTGAAATCATGTGTGAGGTACCATTTGTCATGCCAAAATGTATCTCCAAGAATCTGAATGGAACCACTAGTGTTTGGCCAGGTGTTAAAGTAAATCACTAAAAGGCTAGAAGGCTCAAGGGTTATATGGGCTACAAAATATCTATAGTGGCTATCTAGTTTAAAGGCTTGCGCCAAGCTATAGATATACTTATAAACTAGGTTGGGGTTATCATGAATAGGCACATAAGGTATGTAAATTACTCTAACGATTCCAACCATAGTGAATTAAGTAGCTAAGACTAGACTACTGATTGTATAAACAAAGTGAGAACAACAATACCAAATGAAGAGAGATAAAAACTAAAATGTAAGTCTAGAATTTAAGGCACTTTGAGGCCAAATGAAATATGTTTTAATCAAATAAAGACATTTTAAATAAAGGGTTAAAGAGCATGCCTATTCTAGATTTGTGCTATCTTTCAAACCAATGCTGTTATTTTCTAACAATGCAATGTTCTAGTTTAACAAGAGAGAAAGAGAGAGAATGTTTAAGTAAATTTTCTAGTTTGTATTGAGCATGTATATATATACTATATAATTAATAAGGTTTCCAAAGAGAGCAATTATTTGAAACAAATTAATATTTCAAGCAATGAAAGCACTCTTTACTCATATACAAATTCAAGAAACTTTATAATCTACTCTAAGAAACGCACAAAATAACCATTTCACTAATAGTTCAAACCATATCATATATACTACACAAAACAATGGAGTTTTACTTTGAATAAAAAAGTGCCCTCATATCAAGATCAAAGATGAAGTGTATATGTTCTACCAACCAAGAATCCAATCTAAGAAGCAATGTAGGAGAAATACCAAGATATGTGTAAGCTAATGTCCAAACCAAAAGCCAAGACTAAAAGAGGTGAAGTAATAACTTTCAATGGAGTAAGAGCTCAAACAAAGTGAAAAAATTAGGTACAAATCCAAATTTATAATCTTGGGAACAAGCCATAAGGAAGTAGGAATAACTAAGAGCAATAATGGAGTCTCCAAGTAAGTGTGTAGTAGTATATGAGATCCTCTATCACCAATCAAGCTCAAGAGTGCAAATAATGAATCAAGAGAGATTTGATAAGGCATGGGAGTCAAGAGAGGGAATAATAATTAAGAGAGAATGTGTAATGAGAATATAATATGCTCAAATGAATGATAATGAGGCATATATCCCAACCTCAATCTACTAAAAGACCTAAAACTAGCCATTTTTGACTGTTTGACTTCATTTTGGCACTTTTGGGCACATTCTACCTAGGCCATGACCTAGGTTTTATATTTGTTAAAGGAAACATGTGGCATAAACCATGGGTTCCCTTCACACAAGCTATGGCTTGGGTTAAATAAGGGCCTGGGTTGGTCAATAGGCTCCTGAAAGCCCCTAGGGGGCCTTTAAAAGGCCTATCTTATGTGCAAAAGGGCCAATATAGACTAGAGATGTATGGAGGGTAAGAATATGATGAGGGAGATGTCCAATCAAGTAGTTAATGTCTCAAAGTGGGATGAATAAGATTGGTATTCTACACATGAGCTAATGTGTAATTAGAGGGAGGAATAGGATCACATGGATTATGAGTACAATAACTTGGGAGGAGGTATAGCCTTGTCTAGAGGCTGAGGAAGAGTAGGACACAATTTGTTGATATATTTTTGAAGATTTAGATAATAGGTGGAGGAATGATTATTTATGCCATGGAAGTAATAGATACACTTATTAGTAGACTTTGTGGGTTTACTAACAAAGGGAGTAGAAGTAGAATCCAGTGAAGGTTAGTATAGTTGGCAATCTCAAGTTCAATGACTAAAAAATATATGATTTCCATAGTGAAGTTTATTGGCCCATTAGGAAGGTAAAGGATCAAGGTATAATAAAATAATCAAGCCATTGGCAAGGGTAGGCAGTGCTGGTGAAGAGACTATGTGAGGCTTGTCTGAAGGAGAAATAAAATTAGAAGTAGGAAGAGACTTGGCTAAAGGTAGAGTAGGAATATGATATATAGTACACTCAACTGAGGGAGGAGTAGGATGTACAGAGGGATTAAGTATAGTAGCAAGCATCTCAGGGGGAAGTAGGCTAAAGGTATCTTGGTATCTATCAAAGTGATAGGGACCAATCATAACACAATCTATAAGCATGTTCCTAATAGGTTCTTTATAAATTAGAGGTGTGCCATGTTAATTCACAATATATCCCCTATAAAAAAGAGGACTAATGCTAAAATTAGGAACTATATAAGATAAAATTTCATATGATGAATATAAATACTAAAACAAAGAAGAATAATAATGAAGGATATTAGTATCTCTAGCTTGAACAAGACCTAGAAATGGGTCATCTAAAGTATAACTATGATCATAGTTAGGTGTATGAAGATCAATAGTGAAATTAGGTATGACATTGTCATTTGAGGTTACATGATTAATATAGTGTTAAGTCTTAGTCAAAAATAAGGGTATATTGTCGCTAGGTCTTTAATAGGAATGTGGCTTCAAATATGGTGGAAGTTAGGAAATGAGATGAGGAGACAGATTTGAAGTTTTTCTGTTTAGGTTGATCTCATCGAGCTCATCATCATACAAGTTTAAGAGGTTAGGTGGTATGTTTTCAATGAGTTTTGGGTGACCATGATAACCTCACGTAGAGTTAATAAGGAAATTAAAAATTTGAGATTCTTGGAATGGAACACTTGGTAAGGGTTTAAGGGTTAGAGTATTGAATACACCATGGTCTTAGAATTTTTCAAAATTATAAGGGTTAGTATTTCCTTAAATCTTATAGATAGCACTATTATGAGGAATATTCACACATTAGTAAGTAAAATAAGAAACAACCCTCATGCAATGAGTCCTTGGCCTGCCAAGTAAGATATTATAGGAAAGGGGAGAATTTAAAATGATAACCTTCACTCAAATAATGACAAGTGGGGCAGTAATAGGAAGGCACATAACGAAAAGGAGGCATTTTCCATCGATCATAACCTTGACACATGCTACCTATGGACTTAAGATTACATTCAAAGTATCTAATGGTTTTAATGAATTTGATAAAACACAATTACTTGAAATCTCATCAATTAAAGCATACTTGACTTGGATGTCATAAATTTAAATGCTTATAAAAAGGGGAAGATCATCCAAATGAAGCAAAATCTCATCTAGGATCATAAAATCAATAGTAAATTTGAGAGAGAGATAAGTGTCTATTGTTTCATCAATGTGTATAGACATCTCTTTCCATTACTAAAAGATACTATCTTATGACCCAGATAAGGTAGATTCACATCATGCTAGGGGAGGATGGGGGATGTTCATTTTGAAGAGGAATTGCATAAGGTAGTTGTAATGATACAAGGAAATCTACATGAATTTTAGAAAGGGAATTTGAGATGGGACATTGGTAAGCTCTACGATAGGGTCCCATTAGTCATAACCCATGGGTGGACTACTAGATAGAGATGCGTAATGTTGGAGGATCTCCTAGGAAGGAGGATTATAAGTGCATGCAAACTTATGTTGATAGGATGTGGTAAATTTATTTTGGGGAAAAAGTGGTTGATTTTCTTTAGAGGATGGGGTAGTTGATTTTAGAGACGAATAAGGTGATTCTACATTTGCATCATTTGGTTGGAATTATTAGCTTGAAAAGTGATTTAGTTAAGAGCTTACAACAAAATTTGATGGGTTTGAGTGGTGTTTTGATTAGTGTGCACTACATGTGAATCTTTAATATTGGTATTAGTGGTTTGGGTACCACTATGAGTAGTGGCATGCATAACACTAGTGGTTTGAGAGGCATTGGTAGAAAAGGAGGCAGTAGTGGCATGATTAGCATGTATATCGAAAGATGCACTAGTAGAAGGATTAGAAGAGAAAGAGGCACTAGTGTCATGGTTACCACGAGTATAAAATGATGCACTAGTGGAGTGATTGAGAAGGGTGGGTCTTGAAAAAGGTCCATTAGATGTCGAACCTTCCATGTTAGTAGAAATACTTGGCATGAAGGTAGAATAAATCAAAGAAGAATATGTCATAGTATGAGGAGTCAAAAGAGAAGGAATAGGTTGAGAAGAAAAGAATCTATCACCCCAAAATTTATGTGAGAATGTGGGGGAAGGTGAATGAGGTTTTTCTTCTTGACCACTTATCATAAGTTTGTAAACAGTGGAAGGATATTTTTCTTGATGTTGAGAAAATTCATTAATGAAGAAAAGAATTTTTGGAGTATACTCTAATTTAGGCTGATCTTCTAAGGAGAAAAGAGGGTTATGAATTGAGGAAGCATTGGGAGGAGTCATGTAATTTGTAGTGAAATTGGACACATGCACATTACTTTCATCTAAAGTGGAAGCCACAAGCTTTTTATGAGGAAACATATTAAGATTGGTAAGGTTCATCACATCTGTTGAGTTCAACACTGTGTTGTCTTAAAATAGAAATTTCATGATGAAAGATAAAGGTTAATAAGGATGATGATGATGTAAAAACAAAGTCATAAAATAAGATATAGAGTTGAATTAGTTGACTTTGTTTTGCAACCTAGGGAAGAGAACAAACAAATAAGGATACATAGTCATTTAGGTTGACTATGTATGCAAAATAGGAAGGCTAAATAAGCTGATAAGGATACATAGTCATGTAGGTTGACTGTTTATTATTGAACATAGAACTAAATAGGGGGATAAGAATACATAGTCATGCAAGTCAACTATGTACTTTTGGTAAGAAGGTGGAACAATATGTAGGAGATTGTATCGACTAAGATGAAGTGTATTGAAATATGGAAAAGTAAAAACACAAAGCAAGATAATTTAGAGTAAGAATGAAATTAAACACAAATAATTGGATCAATTGGATTGATCCAATTAGGGCACACAACACAAACCTTGCACCAATGCTGGTCAATACAATTTTTGAAATACAACACATAATATTTAAAGAGAAATCAATAAAATAAAAAGTAAATGTTAGCTAATTGGTCACCTTAAGTGTTATTAGATTATCAAAAGTTTGATTTTAATGCAATAGAAAATTAGATGAAATAGGGAACTAGAAAGTAATTTATGGTTGGTTTTAAGATGTTTGGACTAAAAGGGATCTATATTGGTAATGGTACTAGATTGGTATTGGGGCCTACCCCTCACTTTACAATCATGTATTGATAAGGGTGTTAGTACTTTTATAATATATACCATTAACCATGTATTTGTACTTTGACAAAAAACCAAGTCATCTTTCCTCTTGGTGATGAAATCCAAGTAGGTAGGCCTCAAGAAGACAAATGTTTAATGATTTTTGAATGTTAAGTGTTTGGTAGTGTGTATAAAAAATTAAAATAGTGTAAAAAAAATAGTAATTTGAAAATCACCTAGTTAGACTATGTGAGTTACTCTAAGCATGCAAACAATGAAAAATAAAATGTGAATTAATTAATAGCAAATAGATTTTAATTCCTTGATTGATAATAGTATAGAGTCAGTTTAGGTGACATTGTATGCAAACATGATAGAACATAGTTGATTAAGTCACTATTATTCTACATAAGTAAGGTCTTTAATAATAGAGTTGAACAAATCGACTATGTCAACCTAGTTAGTTGTAGGGTTATAGTTTTAAATACTACCAAATCATGAAAAATAGAATTGAGGGATGAACTAAAATGATAGATAGAGATGAGAAAATAACCTTGATATGTTTGAAGATGATTCATATTAAGTTGTAGTTCTTTAGTTTCTAATTTTAAGTTCTATAAACTAGGTCAACTAGTTTGACTAAGTCTTGTAAAGCCTTGTGTAATGAAGAAATGACAATGAACCTATTCAATAGTGTTTGTTAACCCATATGTTAGTAGATAAAAATAGAAAATAGATTTAACCTATTTGAAAATGTATGCTAGTCTAAAACTTTAGAATAATACTTTGTCAAACTGATCGATCCAATAACCCATAGTTGATAAAGATCTGCCTAGATAAAACACAATCATTTTAAAGTGACTGTGTGTTAAACCTATGCATAAAAAGCTAAAACTATATCAACTAGTTTGATAAAGTACTACAAATATATAAAAATATAATATGAAGACAAAAATTATGGTGTGTAATAAAACTTAAAAGGGTTAGATTCATGTTAGGTTCACAAGAATATATGCAAAGAGAAATGCTAGTGATCTATAAATTATTCCTTACTTGGAGAAGATAAATTCTACTTACACTTTTTATTGGTGATACATTAGATATTTAAGGTCATAATCAAGATGGATCTACTAGAACTAGCTAAGGGATATCTCACCATAATAATATCACTAGGGAGGGTTCACAAGCCTCTAGTCAAGTAAACTATGAAATAACCATAACTAAGTCCTATGTTTTCATATTAAAAAATGTACATGAAAATAAAATAAAATTCTAATCTAGTGCACACCAAATCTTATGGCACAAAGTGGGGGTAATAAATATGAAAATTAAACATGCATAGAAGACATATACTTACATCAATGTATATGAAATCCTAATACATAAGAGAGAAGTAAAAATTCAAATATGTTTACTCTTACAAAGGAAGAACAGAGTTAGGAATACTTACCTTTGAATATGAACCTACCAAACCTCAATTTCTCCCTTGGCCAAGGTGCTTCGTAAAAAGTGGTCGTGGTATGAAAGAATGACAAATAAAAATAGCTCTAGGCTACACAACCTTTCTGTGCATCCAAAATACTTTTTTTATATAGTTGTCAATGATTTAATGGTGATGTCCAAGTGAGTGGATGAAGTGCCTTGATAGTCTAAGTGATAATGACAAAGTGTGCAATATGCTTGTCCTAGTATGCTTAGTTGATCTTCAGTTTTGGCATGGTTTGAAATGATCAGGGATGAGTATGGAGTATTGATCATGTGTAAGGGGTTGTATAAGAGGTTTTTTATGCTATGAGTGCTTATGATCATGAGTCAATTTCATCTGATTGTTCATTCTTTTTATTTAGACATTTTGGGTCTAGTGGTAGAAAATCTGAGTAGGCAGTTTACGAACATCACCATTGCCATGTGTGGATGAGTCAAGGGGAGTTATTCATATGGTTATGATCACATTTATGCCTAGTTTTTATGCACTAAATTTTAGATCATGTGATGAATCACAACATAAGATATGTTAGTGTAAAGTTGGGCTCCCAGGTAGTTTGTTACTGTTTCCCCATACTTAGCCAAATTTGTAATATGGTAAGAAGAATCGAGTAAGCATTTTGATGTAATCATATTTCACACATGTGCTAGTTTAAAGAGAAGTTGATTATATGGGTTTATTAATTTTTTTTTCTAGTTGATTTCACTAAATTTTAGGTCATGTAATGAATCATGTCAAAAGATATGCATGTGCAAAGTTGGCCTTTCAGGGAGTTATTGACATAGTTGGCTCTGTGGTAGAAAAATCTGAGTGAGAAAATTAATAGAATTATATCTTGTATGCATGAGGGTTCCAAGATCAGATTAATATATGGTTGGATTTTCCTATTTGAGGAAAACATATGGTCCAAATTTTAGATCATGCATCTAAACACAACAAAAGTTATTGAGGTCTAAACTTGACCTTCCAGGCAGATAACAATGGTCCCCATACTTCATCAATTTTACAAGAGATAAATAACAAGACCAAATGAAGATATAATGATTTATGGGAGATCATACAGATTGCTATAACAATGTGTATTGTGTCAAAGAGGCCAAAATGATAATTACTTAATGATAGGCAGAGGTAAAGATTGAGCTACTTCTAAGAGGTGACGACAAACAAGTGTTTGTACTAATCAAGATCAATAAAGCGTATTGAGCGAAATGATTTTAAAATGTCTAATATTTAAACATAGATAAAGATCAAGCTACGTACAAGAGATCAATGGAGCATGTTTATTCCAGGGTGTTAAGAAGAAGCGAGATGATGCCAAGTATTCAAAGTTTAATATTAGGGCAGTGGTGAACTATGAGTTAAAATTTGAAAAAGATTGATGGTGCATATTTAATCTAAGAAGCAAGGATATGAGATGATATCATGGTGACCAAAGTTTAACTTTGACCATTTGAATTCAAATATTTGAATTTAACAAAGGAAAGACTAGTGTTTATTTTTGGGCCATAACTTTCGATCTATGTAGAATTTGCTCTACATCCTAGGTTTCTCTATTCCATCATCTAGCTTATGTTATTTTTTCATGTAGCATTCAGAATGAATGACTTTATCAAATTACTTCAATACTTCCACATTTTCTAGATAACATAGGAGGTATTTTAAATAATTTTTTTTTAATTCTCTACAAAATATTCTCATTGTTCAGCTTTGAATTTGCCTTTGACCATCAAATCAAATGTGAGTTACTAGTTTTGAGAAGACTCAAAGGCACATCTATAAATATAGATTTGAAAGTCTAAAAGTGTGTATAATAAAATTTATGAAGGTTTAAATTTGATTATGTGTTTGATGTTCATCTGTTAAGAACCTAGGAAGGATGTTTGAGCTTGTGTTGATGTTGTTTCGATGTCTCATGTTGACATAGTTATTTGGGAGTGTTTTAGACTCCATGAAGACCATCTATGTGCATTATGAAGGTTTAAATAATCATTTATGTATGAACAAAGGGTTATAAGTCAACTATGTTTTTCATTCATGGAAACTATGTGTATAAATAGGTGTTTAAGCTAATCAGGGGTTAGCATAACGGTGCTATGATGGATGGTGGCATTGAAGGGGGACTTATAGATCATGTGGCATGGGTCCATGTGTTGGAAAGTGTTCATGTGTTCTTAGTTTGTTTGAAGAAGTGTCAAAGAGGTGAATGGGTCTTCATAGGACCTTAGGCCTCTTTGAAAGAGATTTGTGCTTAAGTGTGACCCATGTAAGATGCCATAAGGGTTAAGGCATGCCTAATGGCCAGCCAATATGTTGATAATCATGAAAGCTCTATAAATAGTGAAATCAAAAATAGTATTTCCAAATTTTTATGAGAATATTTTATGAAAGAGACTTGTGTGAGAGGATTATGCATTGAATTAAATAAGAGAGGATAGGTAATGTGCCTACTGGATGAGTTGATGAGTATAATGGTTTTTTGACTAAGTGTATGACTTGTAGGTTATATTTTTGATGACAAAATAATGATTTTATAGTTTGAAGATATGAAAAGAGGTTTGAGTGTGCATATGAGGATAGTTTGAGTGAAGAAAGAGAGAGATTATGGCATGCCTATGTGAGAGGACTATATGAGATAGAGAGGGAGTTTGTTTAAGGGTTATAAAATCAAATATCCATCATCAAATGTTTAAGACATCAATTCTAAGGTGGAGGGATTCTATTCAAATGAGGGTCTAAAGGCCTTTACCAATATCTTATTTGTAATATCTTATAGGATAAGTAGTCCATGTGTTACAATCCTGAGAGTGGTTTTTATTCCCTATGAGGGTTTCCCACATGAACTATGTGTTGTGTGTTTGATCTTATGTATGCATTGAATGAATGAGCTCTCTTGTTATTATTTTTTGATCAAGTTGATATATGCTAATTGTTTAATAGTTTGAAAGAATTGGATTTAAAATTGAAATATCTGGGCTCATTGATTCACCCCCTCTCAGTGATTGTACCTCTAAAAATTGGTATTAGAGTAGGGCATTTGGAAAAGGCTTGACAATTTGAAGGTGATCCAAGGTAAAATATGTGTAGTCATCAAGGAAGTTTGTATACTAAGTAAGCACCAATGTTTAAGGATTCAATTATGATTTTTGGAGTGCAAGGATGAGGACCTATATCATGTCCCTAGGGTTTGATGTATGGATATATTGTTCCTACTACTCCTCCATATAGTGCTACAAACAAGTATCTACTTGATAATAATTCTAAGGCAATAAATGCCATCACTTGTGGTCTTACAGAGATTAAGTTCACCAAGGTAATCCATTATAAATATGTTAAAGAAATATGGGACAAAATATATATCATTTATGAAGGATATTCAAAGGTCAATCTTGCTAAATTGTAGACTCAAAGAAGGAAATTTGAAAGTCTTAAGATGAATGAATAAGATTATGTGGCATCCTTTCTACAAAGAGTTGATGAAATTATGAACATTATCAGAGGTCTTGGAGAGAACTTTGAAGAGACTACTATATTTTAAAATGTATTAAGGTCTCTATCCCTCAAGTTTGATCCAAAAGTATCTATTATAGAAGAAAGTCATGATCTTACTCAGTTGAAGATGGATCAATTGCATGGTACCCTTACTACCTATGAGATGAGGAAGAATGATGATATGCAACCAAATAAGGAAATAACATTTAAGATGGAGATGAATCCAAAGAAGAAGTTCTAAATTAAGAAACCCAAAGAGGATGACATTTTTGATATAGATGAGGATGAACTAATTGCTTTTCTTTCAAAGAAATTGAAAACAAGTTTAGGCAAGTATAAGGGTAAATTAATCCTCAAATGTTTCAAATGTGGAGAGGTAGGACATTTTGTTAATAAGTTTCCTCATAAGTATAAGAAGGATGATGATGAAGAGCATGACCAAGGTCATGATGATGGCAAGAGATCATTTAGGTCTGATAAAAACAAAAAAAGATTTAGAAGGTTTGACAACAAAAAGATTTACTTCAAGGACAAGAAGAGTATCTACACCAAAGAAGATTGTAGCTCATCAGATGAGAGTGAATTCAGTGACTCAGAGTATGATCATGAAGATGATGGTCCTGTGGAAGATGATGACCTATTTATGGATGAGGAAGGTATTTGCTCACATCCAAAGGAGTCTACTTAGAGTGATTCAGATGATGATGAATATAAGGTGGACTATGAAATTGAATTGATGAATGCTCTTGAAGAGCTAAAGATTGAGAAAAATATTAATAAGAAGATGAAATCTAAACTCAAGGACTATGAGGAGTAATTTTGTGTGTTTGAGGCAACATTTGTTGAAGACTCTAGAGATCATGAAGGTGCTATTATGTTTCTTAATTTTAAGTTGGAATCTATATCTGCAAGTCTAAGAGCCAAAGAAGAAGAACATTCAAGGTATGTTTTTGAGATTATGTCTTTGAAAGATGAGTTAGAGAAGTTTGAAAGCAAGGTGAAATCATTTACAAAGTTTGATAAAAGTTATAATAATCTAGATGATCTCCTAAAGAGTCAAAATTTAGCTAGTGATAGATCTGGATTGAGTTTTAATGAAGAGCCCAAAGTTTCTTCTCAAGTTGACATGTATATCAAAGAGATTAAGGTGGATTAGTGTTTGAAGAAAAATCACCAGACAAAGAATGAAGGTGATGGAAAAATTAATACAAATCAAATTAGACAACCAAATAGCATGATGTATGCAAATTTCAATGGTTACTGCTATAACTGTAATCAATTTGGGCATAGAGCTAGAGAATGTAGAAGACCTGTTAGAAATGAGTTTGCATGGAAATATGAATGGAATTATCAATCAAGTGGTGTGATCAAGTTTAAGTATTTTAGCTATCACAATGTGGGACACTTTTAAAAAAATTATTCAAACAAGGTAAGACAAGCTAAGTTTCCATCAAAAAGTATTGTTTGCTACAACTGTGAGAAGATTGGTCACATTGCTAGGTTCTGTAAGCAAATGTGATTAAGTCAAAATAAGTTTAATCAATATCCAAGTGTGAAAAGAAGAAGGAAAGTTAGCTCATGAAAATAAAAGGTGGTAAGTGTGAGTCATGATGAGTCTATAGGTCCAAGTAATCTATTTGCTATGGTAGAGAATGATTCAAAAATTGAAGAGTGCCGAGGGCTCTCATTGTCTACTCATATTATGAATGAAGAGACCAAGCTCAAAGAGAAGACCAAAGTGCTAGTTAAAGCTAGTTATATGGTATGTATGGATCCAAGTGAACATCTTGTTATTATTGAGAAAGTATAATTCAAATAACATCAGTTGTTAGTACCTAGTGATAAGGTTCCAATCTACAAGGAAGATTCTATAAATGAAAATGTATGTCATGAATCTATGTTGTCTCCATGTATTGTCAATCCAATCATAGAAGAGAAGGATAATGTTGTTGTGAAAGAGCATGTTGATTCTCTTAGTAAGAAGAAGAATAAGAACTATAAGCATTAGATGACCAAGGAGGAGAAGGAATATGAAGAGTTGTGAGCAACTCCTAGTTTCACATTGTTTTAGGACATTGTGAAGTAGGGTATCTCTACCTATGATTTTTAGAATACATATTTCTTATGCAAGAATCAATTTTTTGTGCTCAATATCATAATTTCAATATGTATTGATATTTGTGTTAATATTAGAAGGTCATTGGTTAAGGGGGAGCAACAAGTTCATGAGCTTGCTTCAGAGGTTTATGAAAGAGCTATAGTATACGGTTAGAATGGGTGTTTTCAGGTGGCATAATGAGATTGATGAAATATAAAGAATAATTATGTGATCAAAAAGGTTTTTACACTTATTTGTGATGTGAAATAGGTGTTTTTTTGGTTTGAAGATATGGTGAATTCAAATTGGAGATTTTTGAGTGCTCTCAATTTTCTCAATTTTGGGTTAAGGGCAAGCATGCCTAAAATGGGTTATAGGATGTATGGGTTCCCAAAGGTGTGAAATATCAAATCTTGGTCCATAAGTTTAGGATGGGTGTATCCAAGTGTTTAATAAGTTTCATAGGTGTGTGTTGACCAAAAAGAGGTTTGTTGACTCTATTTATTTTAAGTTTCAAGGGTTTTGGGCTATGCTAGAAAAGTGGTTTACCTTATGAGTTGAGTTCTAATGATTCTTAATATATTGAATGGGCCAAATGGGTTGTCAAATCAAGATTCAAATTTTTTTAAGGTTTTTGCATGTCAAGTTATTCAATTTTTTGTCGAGATGGAGGCCTAATTAGCTAATAGGTTTGTAAAAGAAGTATGTTGTAGAGGATGATCTAGTGATGAAAATTGATGTGATTAAGGGGAAATATGAGAGTGATCTAGATATGAATTTTTAGGTCTTGAATATGTGTCTACTAAAAATTGTGGGCTCTGCAAGTTTTAGGTAAGGCTATAAGGAGTCTGGATAGGCCTAGTGAGAAGAGTAGTGATTTTTGTTTAGTTTCTCCAAAAGAGAAAATATTGAGTGTTTCAAGGAGAGTTATTAGTTTGGTTGAGAACATGTGTATTATTTTTTGAGTTGCATGAACCTCTATTGGTGGTCCTTGTGGTAGTTTGAGATAAGAGGCTAGTAAGCCTATGTGGTGATTCTTCATGGTGTATAGAGGTTTAAAGATGCTCAAGATGTGCAAAGGCTCAAAGATATTTCTTAATGAGTTCCATCAAATTTTAGTGTTTTGTGTGTTCTTTCTTCATTGGTTTCAATTATTGGTTGAAGAGAGTGTTAGCATGGAGCAAGAGGAAGTTGTTAAGGAAATAAGAGGTAGGCTCAAGGTGAGGAGGAGTTTTTTTTCATATTTATAAGGTGGTCCTTTCTTGTTGATGGTATTTTTAGGTCCTTAAGATCAGTTGGTGCCAATTTTTTCATTGTGTCAAAGGGGTACAAAAATCCTATTATGGAGTGCTTGAAGAGAGAGAAGGGTGATGAGCTGTTTATTTCTATATGATGGTTGCTGACATCAATGACAAAAGGGGAGATTGTTGAAGAGTTATAAATGATGTCATGGATATTTCCAAGTGAGTAGATGAAGTGCCTTAAAATTTAAGTGATAATGACAAAGTGTGCAATATGCTTGTCTTAGTATGCTTGGTTGATCTTCAGTTTTAACATGGTTTGAGATGATCAAAGATGAGTATGGAGTATTGAGAATGTGAAAAGGGTCATATAAAAGGTTTTATATGTTGTGAGTGCTTATGAGCATGAGTGGATTTCATCTGGTTGATCATTATTTTCATCTAGACATTTTAGGTTTAGTGGGAGAAAATCTAAGAAGGCAATTTGCTGACATCACCATTACCATATGTGGATGAGTCAAGGGGAGTTAGTGATATGGTTATGATCGAATTTGTGCCTAGTTTTTATGCACTAAATTTTAGGTCATGTGATGAAGTGCAACATAAGATATGCTAGTGTAAAGTTGGGTTCCTAGGCAGTTTGTTAGTGTTTTCCCATACTTAGCCAAATTTACAATGTGGTAAGAAGAATCAACTAAGAATTTTGATGTAGTAATATTTAAAATGTGTGGAAATTTTATGAGAATTTGATTATATGGGTGTGTTTATTTTTATGCCTAGTTGATATGGACTAAATTTTAGGTCATGCAATGAAGTGCGTCAAAAGATATACATGTGAAAAGTTGGCCTTCTAGGCAGTTCTTGACATAGTTGGCTCTGTAGAAAAAAATATGAGTAAGCATATTAATGGTATTATATCTTTCACACATAAGGGTTACAAGAGTATATTTATATATGATTGGATTCTCTTATGTGAGGAGACCATATGGTCCAAAGTTTAGATCATACATCTAAGCATAACAAAAGTTATTGAGGTCCAAAGTTGGCCTTCTAGGTAGATAACAATGGTACCCATAGTTGATTTTGCAAGAGATAAATACTAGGAAAAAATAAAGATCCAATTTTTCATAAGTGATTATATAGATTGATCTAACAGTGCATACTGAGTCAAAGAGGTCAAAGTGACAGTTAATGATAGGTAGAGGTAAAAACCGATCTAATTCTAAGATTTGATGGTGAGTGGGTGTTTGTAATAATTAATATAAATATAGAGTATTGATAAAAATGAGTTCAAAGTATCCAATATTTAAACACAGATAAAGATCGATCTACGTACAAGAGATTGATGGAACATGTTTATTCTAAGATGTCAAGAATGAGTGAATGATCCCAAGTGTTCAAATTTTAACATTTGGTTAGTGGAACACTATGAGTTAAAGTTTAAAGAAGATTGATAGTGTTTATTTAATCTAAGCATTGAGGACATGAGATGATAGCATGGTGATTGAAGTTTAAATGTGACCATTTGAATTAAAATATTTGAATTTAACAAAAGAAAGACCAATGTCTAGTTTTTGGGCCATAACTTTTGATCCATGTAGAATTTTCTCATAGTGTAAAAAGTAAATTTGTAGAGGACTCTAAGGTTCATCTATAAATATAGATTTTAAGGTCTGAAAGTGTGTAGATTTAAATTTATGAAGGTTTAAAGTTGACTATGTGTTTGACATTCATCTGTTAATAAGTCAGGAAGGATGTTTGAGCTTGTGTTGATGTGTTTTATACTCCATGAGGATCATTTTTGTGCATTATAAAGGTTTAAATAATCATATGTAGTATGAATAAAGGGTTATAATTAGATTTTGTTTTTTGTTCATGGTAACTATGTGTAGAGAGAGGTGTTTGAGCTAATTGGGGGTTAGCAAAAGGGTGCCATGATGGATGTTGGAACTTAAGGGGGACCTATAGATCATGTGGTATGCATCAATGTGTTGGAAAGTGTTCCTATGTTCTTATTTTGCTTGAATAAGTGTCAAAGAGGTGAATGGGTCTCTATAGGACCTTAGGCCTATTTTAAAGAGAGTTGTGTTTAAGTGTGACCCATATAAGATGTCTTAAGGGTTAAGGCATGTCTAATGGATAACCATAATGCTAATAATCATGAAAGATATATAAATATTGAAATCAAAGATAGTTATTTCTATATTTTTATAAGAATATTTTATGAAAGAGACTTACGAGAGACTTATGTGAGAGGAGTATGCATTGAAGTAAAGAAAAGAGGATAGGTAGTGTGCCTATTGGATGAGTTGATGAGAAGAATAGTTTTTTGACTAAGCGTTTGACTTGTAAGTCATATTTTTGATGACAAAATCGTGCTCTTATAGTTTGAGGATATGTGAAGAGGTTTGAGTGTGCATATGAGGATAATTTGAGTGAAGAAGGAGAGAGATTATGGCATGCCTATGTGAGAGGCCTATATGAGATAGAGAGGGAGTTTATTTAGTGGTTATAAAATTAGAGATCAATCATCAAGTGTTGATGACATCAGTTCTAAGGTGGAGGTTTTATCTTCAAAGGAGGGTCTAAAGGAATTAATCTTCCTTAGGGGAAGTTTCTCCTTGTGAAATAGGTGTTTCACTAAAGGCCTTTGATCAAGAGGACTTGATCAAGGTTTCTAGTCTAAAGGACTTGACTTGTCTCTTGTTTGTAATCTCTTATAAGACAAGTAGTCCATGTGTTGTAGGATTCATAATGGGGTTTATTACCCATGAGGGTTTTCTACAGGAACTATATGTTGTGTGTTTGATCTTTTGTATGCATTGAATGGATGAGCTCTCTTGTTATTATTTCTTGATCAGGTTGATATATACTAATTATTTAATAGTTTGAAAGGATTGGATTTAAAATTCAAATATCTGGGCTCACTAATTCACCTCCCTCTTAGTGATTGTACCTCTAACAACTTCTATATAAGATAGGATATATATATATCTAAATAAAGTATGAAAACCTAAGCTATGCTCTTCAAGTAGAATGGTGGATAAACATATGCACAATATAATAATTTCTTCTTCTCCTCTCTTCTTAAATAAATGATGAAATAAATGTGTTTATATAGTTAGATCTAACCCTAGTCCTTTCTAAAAGTTTAACTAATAGGGTCGACCCAATTGAATTTATATCGTTATTGACAAAAACAAATTAGGTCTTAGTCTAGGTCGGCGAGGGGCCAACCTAGACCCTAAATAAGTTTTGTCAATCAGAGTATAGGGTTAATGGGGCTGAAAATGTATCATATACCTTCAAAAAGGAGTTTAGGCTAGAGAAGGGATAATGAAGGTGAAAAATTAATAGAGGGGGGGGGGTGAAAGATAGGAGGCAAAGCTTAGGGGAGTGTTTTTAGGAGATGGTTGTGTAGATATCAAGTGGTAGTAAATTGACAAAAATACTGTGAAGTACCCATGGTCTACCCACCCCTTTCTTAATGCACCCTTTAAGATATGCACTCATAGAGATTAAGACTCGATGGGTTCCTACAAGAGATAAAACATCAGTAATTGATAAAATTTGAAAATATTATGTGTATAAAAATACTATTTTACTTTATTTTATATTAATTATGTAAACAAGATAATTTAGATTGTCTAAAATAAGCCTAAATTAATCAATCTCAATGTTACAATTAGATGTTCAATTACACTTTGGTATTTATGTAAATCACTAAGAGGATTAGATTACTTAACTTATACTAATATTTTTTGGTCTATGATTGTGTACACGCGGTAGATAAGATTGAAAATGGATCCATAGTTTTTTATCTCTAGAAATCAATTATCTAGACCTGCCTAGATGAATTTGACAACAAATGGACACCTACATCAGATGAAAGCAATTGAACCCTAACAAAACAATCCCTATGATTTATGCTTGATTTTTTTAGCATAGATTACCATCCATACTTGTAAACCATTATATTGGGTAATATTAAAATGTTGTTGTGTGCACAAGTCCATAAAATTTATCTCATTGACTTTGAAACCATATCTCCACCTTTAAAAATAGGTTTGGGCTTATAAAGGGGAATAAATATGGGTTTAGTTGACCTCAACCACACTACACTAATTGTTTGAGCACTACCTATTTTAGTCATAAAACACAAAGAGATGCACATCATATTCACTTAGTACTATTTGATAATAAAAACATAAAATACAATGTTATATGCTTAGAAATGGTAGTGAGAAGTTAGAAAAAAGGTTATAATAGGTATATAAATGGATAATTTCTTTGACTCATAACACCCCCCAACTAAACATATTTATTGTCCTCTATAAACCTATACCTTTGTACAGAGTAACAAAGTACATGAAAATCAAATGGATATGTTACACCTGCTCCCTATTTTTTGAAAATATTCAAATTATCTTCTATCCTCTTCCATTTCCACTCTTCATATTTTTTTATCAAATTATTCCTTTCCTCTCCAATATGAAATGAGAAACTAGAAAAGAGGACATTGAAAAGCTATGGTAGTCTAGCTTAGTCTCTTCTTTCTTGTAACATCAATATTTTTATTAACTCTTTTGAGAGTTGACCTAAAATTATGCATTTGAAATGGCTCTTTCTTTTTCAATTTTGAGGTAGCCTCACTCCATCTAACCAAACATGCATTAAATGATATTGGGTTGTTTATGTAATCAAATTTATATATTGATTTTGGACCTCTATGTATTATTTTATAGTTCTTACACATACCTCTCTCATATTCATTTTCTTGATCTAGTATTCTTATATAATATTTGGCATAGTAGACTTCCCTCTAATCATTAAGGAAACTTATTTCTCTTTTTCATGGTACTTTGAAAATTTCTTACCTCTTTTCCTTTCATTATTAAGATAATAATAAAAAGATCTCAATATTACATCACCCAAATACAAAATTGGGTTTCAAAATATCTATAAAAATTGGGTCAAATTAAATACCTTCACCGCTACCAGGATCTTAGCCAAAAAAATCATAGGTGATGCTTTAGATTGGTATAACCAACTTAAAACTCACTCTAGTACTAGTTTGTAAAATTTAGCCAATGCTATAGTCTAATAGTTCCAAACTAGTGATCTTCCTGAGAATACCTTGGCCCATTTTATCAATTATAAGCAGATTGAAAATGAAACTACCCAAGTTTTTGTTAAAAGGTGGAAAGAATTTTCCAACAAACATGAACATAACATGGCCGATGATAATATTTTCCATCTCTTTACCAACGCTCATTTTCCCAAGTTGCAATATCGGGTCTGCACTCTCTCTCCACAAACCTTGGAGGAGTGCATTGACCAAGTAAAATCACAAGATTTCCTTATGAATTAATTAAATCCACCCCAAACTCTATGGTTAATCATATATTACTTAAGAATAATAATCGTCATGCTACCAATGATGGTGTCATAGACTATTATGATACCATTCACACTATTTAAGATGTCATTCCTAACCAATCTTTAGAACTAGCTCCCCTTATCAATAATTCACTAATCCTGACTTATCTTTACCATGAGAAATTGATCCCACTTGTCATATGAAATCTTGGTATGATCCCAATAAATTATGTTGGTTTCATGCTAGTTGGGGTCATTCTCATGAGACCTATAGGCAACTTCATAATTTGGATATGGATTTTCTTCTTAGTCCTAATTTTAACCATGATTATATCATTTGGAAATGCTAATATGCCTATGACATTGGTTTGAAAGTCCATGAAATTAATACTAAATCTCAAGCTTTGAATGAAGCTAATATTCATTTAGCCATATATAAAGACTCTCTTCCCAAACACCAAGATAACCAAAATAAGCCCACCCCTTCCACCAAAAATTTAGAAATTATTATTGACCCAAATCCTAAAGATAATGTGGTTAATATGACTAATATGTGAAGGGTGGTTGATTTCATTGACCCTCAACCCATCTACACCCCTCTATTGTCTTGCACCTTTTGTGTTATCCAAGATTCATATCCAATTAACTTAAATGAGTTGGGGTAAGATGAGCTTATAAATTTTGATGAACCAATTATAACTCCTCATTTTGATAAAACTTTCAATTTTTTTCTACCATCCCTCCATCTTCTTTACCTAACACTAATGATACTCAATATTCTATAAACACTTCTTCTAATGATTCTCAAAACCAACCTTCACCAAATGCTTTAAATTATCAACATAATTTAAAGCCTTGTTCTAAACCTTATCCCTCTTATCAACATAAATTCCAATGTACTTTGGTTCCTTCTTTTGAGGACCTCCTTTGACACTATGCACCTATTTATAACAATCTTCTTATGGGGTATAATGAGTGGGATCCTATCATAGAACTCACTAATTTCCCATCATAAATTATATTTCTTGAGCTTATGAGGACCTCTCCACATCATCAAAACCATCTCATGTAACTTTTGTTCAAAATGAACATCCCTCATCCTCCCTTAGTAGGACATGAAGCAACCTTATCTATATTTGAAGATAACATATTATAATAATGTGAAGAGATGTGCATCCATGTTGATGAAATAATGGACACTTATCTTTCCCTAAAGTTTCCATCACTTATATGATTCCTGATGAGGTTTTTCTTTGTGCAGATGATCCTCCTCTATTCATTAGTGTCCAAATTAGTGATATCCAAGTCAAATGTGCCTTGATTGATGAGGGTTCTAACACTTATGTTGGCTCTCTCAATTTTATCAAAACCCTTGGATATTATGAATGTAATCTCAAATCCACACACATCACATGTCTAGGATATGATAAAAGATAAATTCCTCCTTTATGTTGTGTGTGGATACCCAAAAATATCCCACCTGTTATCATTCATGTGAAGGTGATGATATTTAACTTCCCTCTATCTTACAACATTATGCTTGATAGGTCATGGACTCATCGTATGAGAACAATTACTTCTTTTTCCTACCAATACATTAAATTTATTCACAATGGAGCTATCTATATGATTATAGGTGACAGTAACCCTTATAATTTCAAATAATTCCAATACCATGGTGTCTTTAAGATTCCTACTCTTGAACCTTTTCCCAGTGTTACATTTCATGAGTCTCAACGATTCAACTTTATCATCAATTACACTCAAGGTTAAAATGGCCATCCCAAAATCATTGGGAATACTCCCCCTAATATCATAAAATCCAATTATGATGAGCTTGATGAGATAAATCTAAATATTAAAATTTTTGATCTCGCACCTCATCTCATCTCTCAAATTCCTGATTCTTTGTATCCTCATTCTTGTAAACCACCTTGTGATGACATCCCCATTATTTTGACTAAGACTTCACATTCCATTCATCACATCTCATCTATTGAAAATGTCATCCATACATACATTATTGATCTTTATATACCTGATTATGATGATGGTTACACCTTAGATGATCCATTCTTAGGTGGTCTTGTTTAGGCCTATGATGCTGAGATTATCCATAATCATTCTTCTTTGCTTCAATATTTTATAGCTTCTTCCTATATTCCATCGTATATAGTTTGTAATTTTAGATTTTTTCTCTTTATTTTAGGGTAGAGATAGTGTGAATACCTCTAGTTTATGAAAATACATGTAGGATTATGCTTATGGATCATGTAATGACTAAGCACTATCACTTTTCTAGGTACCAAGACCCCTATAGCCTGCTTATCCTTGAGATGCATGAAACTCTCCTTTGAGCTTTTGTAGACCCTACCCCTCCCTTACTAGATCCCACTTGTATCCCATTCCTACCCTTATTTTAGCTAAGTCTATCCCTACTTCTGATTTTATCACTCTTTCCATTGAGCTTACTCTAATCCCTTCCCCACCACCACCTTTTCTTAGTGATGGTTTGCTTCGTTTACCACAGATGGATCTATTACCCACCAAATGGGATGATTATCCTTTATATACTCCTTTCATTTATATTATACCTTCTCTTGTGAGTACCTCTACTAAGCCTACTCATAAACATATCTATTTCTTCTAAGGCACAGATAATCATTCATCCATGCATATCATAAGCTATGATAATATATTGACACTTTGCTTCCTTCTACCCCTCAGTCTTCAAACACAACCATACCTCCCCCAATGGTAATACATAAGTATATTCCTCAATATAAATAGGTGTATTATATTTGGCACCAATGTGGCACCCATCACACCAATTATTATCATAGCTTTAAAAAACACCTTAAATATCATATCTTAAATATTCTTGCACATTCTACCATTCCTCCCACAAGTTATTCCCAAAAGAAGGCTTCCCCTTTTTCTCCCATGGTTTCACATCCTTTGGTTCCATCCCCTATTGTGGTCCCTTTTTCACCTCCTATTCCTCGACCCATGAATCCTTCACCCATGGACCTTCCCTCACCTATGGATCCTTCTCCACCTATGAGTCCCTCACCTATGGATTCTTCCCCATCGATGATCCCTTCATATTCCATTGAGTCAACTCCCATATATTTTTATGAACATACCTTTCTTGATATCCCTCCTTAACACAATCCATCAAGAATTTTTACCTTTTCTATTGAGGAGATTAAATGTGAAGTATTTTCCTAATTTTTGTTGAAGATAGATGAGACATTAGCTGTAGTTTACATCTAAATTCATAGAGACTTATAAGATGTTCTAGATAATGTGTGTGGGAAAATATATCAATAATTATGAACACATGCATGGTGCTCTTACTTTTTTATTTGGATTGGACAAGTGTTCCAATATTATCTTTATCTATTTTGTTATATCATTTGACATTGTGTTAAATTCTTATCTTACATGGTTACTTTAATTTATAATTCTATATTGATTATAATGTCATTTATGTTTTCTCATGGATGTTTTCTTTATCCTTTATTTCTTTTTTTCTCTTTAGATTCTTTCTTACAAAATCCATTATTTTCTTTTCATGATTGTTTGATTTCTTATCTCTATATACATAGATAATTGTCATTTTAACTTGGTTATACAAACTTGTTCCCTTTAGTCATTCCTTCTTTACCATGTGAATAATTATCAAACAATTTATCTCATTATAATATCCTTTTACTGGTCCATTTTGGATCTCATTTATTACCTTTATTTCCTTTTCAAAAAATAAGAATATACATGGCCGAGACTTGAGATAACATGTTGGTTCATTGTTAAGATTAAGTATTCTAGTCAATCTTATCTTTGGTCACTTAGATTCCTTTAGAATAAGCCTAAAACTCATTCATGTGTATCAATCTATCTCTCATAATTGGTCATTCCAAATCCATATGGAGGAGGAATCTTAAAAAAAGCCTTAAAAACATTTAAAATTCAAATCATTTAACAAAAGTCAATGATACAAAAGGCAAAAACATTTCAAAATTATTAAAATTCAAATCACAATCAAAGATGTGATTCAAAGTACATCTCCTTATTATAGTCAAAGCTAAAACTCTAAAATTTGCCTCAAAGTAAAGCCAAGGTCCATTGGGGTGTGGTAGGCTAGTAGATTAGAAAAGGAAAATACAAAAATCTTTTAGTGATACCTACTTTCTCATGTAAGTATCCAATATTCATAATAGATTGAAGACTCTATAAGGGGTCCTAAGGAATGGGTAATGCATCATGGGATGGTAGGTCCATTTTAATTTTCTTGTACCAATCTACCTTAATTATTTGATCTTATTATCATATTTATTGCCTACATAGCTTGGTGTCTATAATGAACAAGTTTTCTTTGTACATTAATGATCACTAGTCACTTAGTGTCTTCTCATATCTTTGGTATGCCTCATGTATTCTAAGGTCTTCTCATAAGATGATTAAGTTATGATTTTTACATTACCTTTTTAATCCCTACATTCCTCATATTTCCTCTTGAGAAATATTATTTTGTTCACTGGTCACTCCTTTAGGGATTTCATTTGTGAGTTACATTGTAAGACCATGGATAGGACCTAGACTTACTAAAAAATTACCAAAATTTCACATTCCTATCACCAACATCCCTTGTTACTAGATTTTTAAATTCATTTCCACCTCATTGGTGTTTTTTTTGTGAGTTGAAGTGTAAGACTATGGATAGGAGTTGGCCTTCCTCACAAAATTTTCTAATAACCCAAGCCACAACCAAAATGATGTGTCAAATATGAGATAAGATGTGAGTGATTATAAGCTACACATAATTGACATGCTTCCCATATTGATTTAGTATGTTTTATGCTTACTTCATTACACTTTACTATTATCTTCTTATTTTGATTGCATGTAAGAATACAAATATTTCTTGAAATTTTCATACTTCCCAGCTTGAATTAGTGTGATAAATTTAAGACCAATTTTTACCAATTTTGTTTTTCTCTTATACTTCCCAACATGATTTAGTATGATTTATTAACTTAATTGATTTGTTTATACCATTTGTTCTTTCACATGTTTTCCACTTTATTACATTATTTTCATACTTCCCAATGTGATGTAGTGTGATCTTACTTGTTTTAATTTGGGACCAATTTTTCTCTTGGTTTTAAAAAAAAACTTTTTACCATCTTGTTTACCATCTTTTGGTTCTTTATACTTAGTCATTTTCTTGTTGTTACACATTTCCCAACATGAAATAATGTGTAGTACATTTTTGATTGATTATGTTTTACCAAGTCTTTTTGCCTATTTTTTTAACCAAGCATGTGTCCTACATAATGATAGAAAAGAAACCAAAACTCATATATTTATTATAACATATAAAATAATAGATAAATACATGTTCTAGATAAAAATATATCCAAGCATCTATAAGCACAACCATAATACAAATACATAAATATCAACATCTAGTTACCAAAATGAGAAATCTATATATATATCATGGTTTTTGATATAGAGTACAATAATATACATCATCTTAGATCTAGGGTGAGGCTCTATCATGTATATCTCATGGCATAGCCATGCTACCCATAGATGCCTTAAACTATCCCCTCTGAATGGTATGTTGTAAAGAGGCTATCTAATATCTTAGTCCTATCACCTACTCTTGTAGGTTGACCACCTAGGCATGTACCTACACTAGCTAGGTATGTACCAATGCCAATTAGGTCATGGTAGCCACATGTACAACTCTATCATGAGATAAGGCCTACCATGCCTATGCCTTTCCCACCCTTGATGGTGGCTATGGCTCTTCCCTATGTGCCCATACTTGCCTCACTACCTCTCCTACTAATTTGAACTAGCTACTCAGGGTAGACTATATCTTAGGATCCTCTAATGTCACTAGGTCATAGGGAGCCACTAACTCATTGAAAATTTCATGGAGTGATCCCATCACCCAAGATCTCCATCTGGTCTCTTCTTCTATAATATCTACAAAAATCAAACCAGATAAATATTAGATCATTGATATATCTTAAAAGATATCTATCTATCTCTAGTCTATCTCAAATAAGCTTAAGCAAAATTAAAACCATCTATTTTTACCTATTTGTGTGTTGTCTACCATCTCACCATCTATGTAACTTCCAAGAATCTCATTTTTAGGTCATCACCCAAAATTAAATCCTAGAGTCACCATTTTTACTCATCTTAGACTATGCCTGAGTGGTCTCTCTATCACCCAACTCTATCTTGGCCTACCTATTAGGTCATCTGAGATGACCATTGTCTCTGGTTTCTCTTATTACTAATGCCTTCATTGATGGTGTGTCTAAGGTGACCACACCTCCTCCTACTATGGTGCTAGTGATAATACCTATGATACTCCTACATTCACATCCATCTTCTTTTTATCTATTCTCTATCATGCTTGACTAATCCACAATCTCTCATAACATAGTCTGATCATTGGCCTAACAACTTATGGCCCTAATCCTCCTTTCCCACTCAATTATCTCACATTCTTGGCCTAAAATGTGGGCACCATTATTAGTGCCATTGGGTAAGGGAGTCTCATCTTTTCTAGTACTAGCACCACTAGATGCAACTCCATCCATCAAGTATAGTGTCCTATAATCTCTATCCATGCTAATGCTGGTGTTACTATTTCCCATCTCAACCACACTCTAATAATGTGCCCATAAGGCTACCACATAATGTTTACTCACCTAACTATCTATAGTGCTGGCACATGGGACATGACCCACACTACTTAATCTTATTACCACCTTTATATCAGAGGTAAGCTATCATCAACCACATGGGGAAACCTAACTGATTGATACATAGTGAAACTCTCATATATCTATGTAATCAAGAAGATAATATGTCATATATACTTATACCCTCTAGAAAACATACCATATATGTCATACATAAGTTTTACTTAGATGATAGAGCCTAAATCATACAAAACCCCATGCTCTAATATATTCTAGCATAAATCTATCATATGCAGTGGTACCTTGCCATTTAACTTGTGACATAAAACCCAAGCTATCACAAGTCATATAACCACCTTTTGGATATCTAGAAACTAATAGGTATAAATGTTGAACAAGTTAACTCTCAATCTAGGATATATCCTCTCTGAACCTATTACCAATATGGCTAAGGATCTTCTCTCTTCCTTTCCATCTGGTACTCTCATGACCATGGGTGTACCTCCTATAGGTAGTATAAGGATCATATATACATCTTATAGGGTGATACCCACCTCAATGGTATCCATATCCACCACCCACCTAAATATGTTAGTCAATTGTTCCCAAGCTCCTAAGAACATGACTAACAAATCCTAACTCAATGAGATCTGACACATATCTACAATCCCTCCTAGACCTAATACAATCAATCTCACTTGATCCTAAATCAACAATCACTCTAAGAGGTGTGGGAGCCATGCTGTATCTACCAAGTTTTAAAGCCTCAGATGCCCTTGCAACCATAAAAGAATAAAATATGTATTAGATCCTCCATGTCATTTATAATCAAAATACATTCTTTTCAAATTTTAACAAAAATAAGCCTAATTTACTTTAATCTATCCAATTTTAATCAATTCAACCTATTTCTAGCCTACTCAACCCTTTTAGACTTCATTTGGGCAATTTGGGCCTTTCTAACACTCTTTCAACCTATTTCACATATTTTCATACTATTCTAGTCACTTAGTCAAACACCTATGTTGACGAAAATTTCCTTATTTTGACTAGGTTGACTTAACAAACTAAGTCAACCCTTTACTTTTTCCCTCCTTAGTACTAAGTCATCATAGTGGATTTTTCTACTAGGTGGGCAGTCATGTACTAAGTTGGCACTATGGAAAACAAACTAAGTTGACACATACTAGATTGACAATGTGGATTTATCAAAATTTTAGCCTACTAGGTTAACTAGGTTGACCTAGTTGTTTTTGCCTTTCGACCCCTTTCATTTCTAGTAATAAATGCCTTTTGATAGTTATTACTCTGATCCCTTTAAACCCATTTCCCTATTTGGTTTTTCCTACCCTTAGCAACTTTTTGTGGGTTCTTTTTAGTTATTATAATTTCTCTAAATCACAAATTTATAAAAAAACACTTGAATTCAATAAAATATTAAAAAACAAGTGTGATATTCTCAATTGCCTACCTTTGCTACACCCACTTCCACCACTGGGAGTCCCTCTCTTTTCATTTGTAATCTCTTCACCATCCTAGCTCATTTGATCCCTCAGATCTCTTTTTCTCTCACTCACAAGTCAAAAATAGCTAATGACTTCTCTTTCATCCTATTTAAACTTACTTTTCACAATTCATTACCTCTCAAATATTTTCCATCATATTTCTTATTTTTTATTTATCTTTGTTTTTACTCATCTATTTTTTGAACCATAAAAGGTTCTAGAATTATGATGAGGTATAGAATATTTTCCATTACTATACGCTTATCTTCCATTTTTTTGATTTTAGGATATTTTTTGCACCAACCTCTACAGGTTTGCCTAATCTTCTTCACATTGGATGCCTTCAGTTCTCTTGCAATCTACTTCTTTATCCATAGCACTAAGGTAAGTAAAGGTATGTGTATTTCAATTTTATCCTTTCATTTATCTTATTTTCTCTTTACCACATTTTACTTAGCATCAACATTATGTGTTATCATGTTCTATTCTTGAAGAACCATCCCATGTTGCACTCACGTGACACATGATGAGCTTCAAGTGGGGATATGTATACACATAATATTTTTAAATTTTTATCAATTATTGACACTTTGTATCTTTCAATAACCCATCAATTTTCAATCTCTCTAAGTGCATGCCTTAAGGAGTGCACTGGGAAAGGGGTGGGTGGACCATTACTGCTTCACAAGATTATTGTCCCTTTTTTCCACTTGTTATCTACACACTTGTCTCATGAATAACCTTATCCCTAAGCTTATTCTTATCTATTGCACACTCGCTAGTTATTTCCTACCTTTTGCCCCACTTTTCCTAGCCTTAGCCTCTTTTTGACTATTTACTATACTAGGTTGACTAGGTCAACCATGTGTAGTTTTGGGTCAAATTCACTTAGGTCTAGATCGAATCTTGGCCAACCTAGCCCATGACCTAGTGAATTCTTGTCTAAAATTGTGCTAGGTTGACTGGGTCAACCCTATCAACTAGGTCAACCCTTTTAGCTAAAACTTTTAGAAGGGCTTATGGTTAATTATGCCTATATGTGCAAGTTCATTTCACCATTATTTAGAGAAGAGAAGAATAAGTAAGAGCTATTGCATATTTTCTTATCCACCATTCTACTTGAGGAAAAAGCTTAGGGTTTCATACTTTCTTTGGAGATACGGATATTGTCTTATGGAGAAGTCTTTTGGATATATTGATAGATTGTGTAGCCTAAATCTAATTTATCTTTGTCATCCTTACATACCACAACAACCTCTTGTGAATCACCTTAGCCAAGGGAGAGATTGAGGCTCTGTGAGTTTGTCTTCAAAGGTAAGTATTCCTAACTTTGTTTCTCATTTGTAAGAGTAGATAAATATGCATTTGTATTTCTCTTCCATGCATTAAATTTTTTTATACATTGATGTCAATATATGTCTATTATTCATGTTTACTTTTATTATTTCTAACCCCCACTTTGTGCCACAAGTTTTGGTGAGCACTATATTAGACTTTACTTTAATTTTTATTGATTTAGTGAGAAATCAAAACATAGGACTCCATTAGGGTTATTGCAAAATTATGCTTGATTTGAGACTTTGAAACCCTCCATAGCATTGTGTATTATGATAAGAGATCCCCTAATCAAGTTTAGTATATCCCCATACTGGTCATGTTATTGATTATCTAATGTCTCCCCAATTAGAAGTGTATGGTATGATATATTTTCTCCAAGTTAGGATTGATTTAGAGACATGATGCATTTTTTATTGCATACATGTAGTACACTAATTCTAAAGATAATAAACTTCCACATATTTAAGGATTTATTAGGGAAATATCTTATGAGGTTGTAGACTCTTATTTCTACACTATGCCTTATCTAGACATAATGTATCAATATAATACTATAGCTATCATCAGTGAGTATAATAATGATTGTGTACCATGAAAGTAAAAAGTATGTCCAATATCAGATGGTGAAGGGCTAATTACTTGTAGTAGAAGTAAAACCTAAGGTTTATTATTGTTGTTGTGTATGAGAATCCTTAGCCTAATGATTATAAAATCTATGGATATCAAAATAAGGCTCATCTACCCATTGTGATGGTAGAGTATCAAGATTAGGCAAAGGTAGTATGCCATCACTAGTAGGAAGAGGAATAAAAATAAGATCTTTTCTAGTCTAGGTTGCATCACAAGATGATCTCATAAGGGGTCAGTGTAGTACAACTAACATCTCACGAATAAGTAAGATGGAAGGGTCCTAGTATCTAGTGAACCTATAAGGTCATATCATATCATATTCCATAAGCATACTCTACATAGGTTTAATATTAACTAAAGGATTAATGTGTGTGTCTGTGTTTCATCTTGAATCTATGAACATCAAAATAACTAATATCAGGAACTATATAAGGTGAAGGAATTACATGAAAATAACTAATATAATGTTATAAATAAGTATGATATATAATTATATCTATAGTTTTATCTTTAAAATATCAAACTAAAATGGTATCTTCTAAATAATATCCATCATTGAAATTAAGAGTGTGAAGGTCAATAGTACATGCGTTGATGACTCTATTGGTCAAAGAGGTATGGTGAATGGAATTCTAGTTTTTTTTAGGGAAACTAAAATTCCATCTAATGATTCTTGATGAGATTGAGGTCTAGAGAAGGAGGTAATTGAACATTTATGTTAGGAGAGAGATAAGAAGTTTTGAATTTCAAACTAGTCTCATATGGTTCATCATCATCTGAGTCTAGAATATTAGGTGGTATGTTTCCTATCACTTCAGGATGACCATTGTATCCTCTAGTATAATTAAAATATAATTTAAACCTTGTGATTTGTGAAATGGGATGGTAGGTAAAGGTTTTAGGGTAGGTATTTTAAAAAAAATTCTTTCTTGGAATTGTTAAAAATTCTAAGGATTGGTATCTCCTTGAATCTTTTATATATCATTGTTATACTAAAATTTAATAGATTATCATATTGAAGAGGCTATTTCTCTCATGCAGTGTGTCTAAGGTTAATTGAGTAAAATTATTTAATAAAGTGAGAAGTTGAATATCATGATTTTGGCATGTAATATGATAAGAGGAATCGTGATAGGAAGCCAAGCACAACCTAAATGAGGCATTTGTCTTCTATCATATCCTTGATATGTACTTTGAGTGGTTTTAAGGTTACATTCAAAATATCCAAGTGTTTTAATAAAATCAAGTGAAGCCACATTAGTTCTTGAACTTTAATCAATTAATACACATTTAACTTGGATATCTTCTATTTGGATGCTAATAAACACTCGAGTGTCATCCACACAAAGTAGTATTTATATAAACACTATAATTTCATATATTATATATGATTTATTAGGTGATGTAGGCATTTATTATTATTTTAATATCCTAAATATCCCTATCCTAAAGTTTAATTTATTTACTATTAATCCCCAAGAAATTTGTTTTTACAAATTACCTTTTCACCTCCCTAACCACCTAAATCTATTTCCAACCTAGGGAATCCTAACCTTTTAACCACCTTACCCATGTATAACCCCATCCCCAACAAACTCACACACATAAACCTAAAATTTCTTGTGGTTAGAAGGAACCAATGCAAATAAAACCTTCAGCTACCAAATTAGGTGAATCATTATTGATTCTCCCTTAATCAACATCAACTCTCTAGATCGACGTCTATCCATTTACACCTAGTCAACCCTTTAGACCAAGGACCAAAATATGTAAACCTTTAAACACTTTTTATATTTTTGGAGAGTTGAGAAGACCCTAACACCACTCTATTGAAACTATACTTTGTATAATCCACATCCATTCATCATGAGTTTGAAAAACTACTTGCACTCATTGGAAATAAATTTATTCTACTTGCAACTAGGTTCAAGGTAATTATTTTGTTTTTATTATTTCATTTATTTTTTTACTTATCAATCCCTTATAATAAAACCAATATCCTTTTTTTTCCTTTTGGTATCCTCTGCCACCTTCTAAATCTCTATTTTTAATTAAGTATAGTTTTATACAAAATCAATGTTGACTCATATGAATCGACACCAATCCTACATAATTGGAATTGATCCCCTAGGATCAACATTAATTCATTGTAATTGATTTTTAAAACTTGAGCCCTTTGATCTTAGAACCCTATCTTTAATCATTCTAATTTTCTATCTTTTTAAGCATGTCCTTGTTATCTAGACGACTCTACTCAACATTATGTATGACATAAATAATATCATTGATCTACCTAAAATATCCCAACCCATTTTTACTGATTAGAGTGACATGGACTTAGATTTATAACTTTTTGCCATTGTTTACTCTCCATATATTAAATTTGCTACTGACCAAATTAATGTTATACAAGAGGATGTGAATGCTGCTACAACTTATTTGGATGAATACTTTATTTACATTGATACCTTAAATGGATATTAAATCATAATCATTACTATTATCACATCTTTATCTTTTATAATTTCAAGTGTTATTTATCCACTTAATTATGAAAATAGTGAGTTGACATCCACTTGAGGAAGTTCACAACTTCCCAAGACTAGTTCCTAACTAGGTAGCTTACCCATTTATATATTAATCCATTTTTTCCAAGTTGTTCATTTATGTGTAGGTTATTATTCCAAGACAAAAATAAGTTCCCTTAGTCATTGGATTAAAGTGGTGCAAAACCATCTTTGTATCTCTAGGTATTCATCATAAAACCTGTATTTCATTAAGTTTTTAGTAATTTTATTAAATTAAAAAATTTAAAAACTACTATAACATTATGGCATGCCTAGTGGGACCCCTAAGGTATAATTTTTATTATTAATTCATTGTGAATTTACCCATTCTTCTCCATTTCTCTTGATTGTTATCTTAATTCAAAATAAAATCCAATTTTTTTCCCTTTCTAGAGGTTAAAAAGAATTATATCCATTTTTGATTTCTTAGGTAATTTATATAGATTAATCTAGGTGGTTAATTTATCATAGTAATCACTTATTTCACACACATACTAAACCACTTACATAATTAACTCATCAAACATTGACATAAGGGAACTGACTAGAATTTCATCACCTAGTGGTAAGCTTCTTTCTAGCTATCTTACATGGATTTCACCACCAAGGGGAGAACCAACTCAGTATGCTGATTGAGTTTAAACCTGAGTTATTCAATATATACTAGATAATCACCTAACACCTTTATGATGTGATGTGTGAAGTGAGGAAGTAGGCCCCAATACCAAGCCATGTATTGATTCTAGTACAATGATATTTTGAGCCTAAACAAACTTGAAACCATATCTAGATTGCTATTTCTTAGGACCTTCGATAACCTTCTTCTTTTTATTATCACACTTTAAAGTTAAAAAGTAAAATCCTTTTAGGTATGTCTTGTAGTGTGTGTGCCTTTATTTTTCACTAAAAATAAGGTAATCAAAAAGACTATTATTTGATTTTTGTTTTCTTTTTTCTTGATTTTTCCTTCATTTCTACATGGTTTTGACATGGTAGTAGTCACTAAAGCAAACCAAACCCCCATCATCATCCTCATCCATGAATAACTCTCCTAGTCCTACTACCTCCCCTGAGTCCATGGGGGAGGGTATTCCCCAGTATCATACTCAAGGTGATCCTAAATTTTCCACCATATTGGATAAGAATCCGTGCATGCTTAGCCATTACCTTAGCATCTAATCTATTCACATTCCACTTTCACCCTATACATAAGTTTTAGGGAATGATTTTGGCATGCCTCTATAGGAAGGTGAAGGATTCACTATAGATATGGTATCCTCCCACAACAATTCTCCCTTGACAAGTTATGACACTAACACCACACAAACTTTAATAAATTTACCTCTAGTAGTGTTTAGTGGTCCATCCCCAACTAGTACCTAAGCTTAGAATATCATCACACCTCAACCTATATCTACTCCACCTATTACCACATTACCCTAGAATGTAGTTATCTCAATTCTAACAACTCTCCCACCTATCCAAATTAACATACCTTTAAATATTCAATCTCAGACTTTGTAGCAAACCCCCATACGTTAACCTACTTAATAATATATATCCCATTGACCACCCAATACATAGCTCCTATGTAAGCTCTTGGGTTTGCTTATATACCTTTGCAATCCCCATAGTATGTGGTGACATCCTAACCAATTATGACTACCTTAGTTGGTTATCCTTTATCCCAACCCTTTTCCACTCTACTTCCTACCTACCAACATCTACAACATAATGTCTTGGGAGGTATTCCTCAGTACAATACCCAAATAGACCTCATGAGTATCCTTATGAATAAGATGGCCAATTTTTAAGCCTCTACCTTTGAGTAGAAAAATATGCTCACTTATGAGCAAATTTGTAATGAAGCTATTAACCCAACTATCCCCATTAGACCATACCCTTTGTAGTGGGAGATTTTAAACTTTATAAAGTTTCAAAATAAGGAGGATCCTTAATAACACCTTTAAGCATTCAAACATTCTTTCTATCTTATAGCTCATGATGATGCTCTTCTCCTTAGAATATTTCCCATGTCACTACTTAGACTAGACTTAGAACGGTACAATTTGATCCCTCAACATTCCCTATTCTCTTTTAGGTAGCTAGCCCAAATATTCTTAGAGTACTTTTCTATCAACATCACAAGAAAAGTAACTATCACCAACCTCTATGCCATTTGATAGTTTGATGATAAATCTATCATTGATTTTATGGCTAGATGGAGGAGTCTCATAAACCAACTCACCATTTCCCTTCTACAACTCAAACTAATTGAATTATTTTTGAGAACATGTGATAAACATATCTCATCAATGTTATGGGTGCAATCCTTCAAAACCTTTGATGAGACCTTTTCAATGACCCATAAATTAGAGATTAGAGATTTGGAATAAGGGAAAGTAAAATTGTGTAGCAAAAACTTCAAACCTAATCCCCTGAAAGGGACTGAAAATATTAAAACCAAAGGAGATTCTAATTCCATAGTCTTGAAATTAGCACCACCACAAACAAAAAGTAAATCTAAGCCATCTACCTCTAAGGCATAATCTCAAAAACCCATAACACATTTTCCTCCATGATAGTATACACCTTTAGGAGAGTCTTACATGTCTATCTTGGATAATCTCTTAAAATCATCTCTAATCAAACTTATTTAGGTGAGACCTCTTGATGACTCTCACCCTAAACTTATGTGGTTCAAGGAAAATGACTTTTATAACTTCCATCATGTAATAGGACATGCCATCAATAAGTGTTGCTATTTCAAGGGTAGAGTATAGAAACTTATTAATCAAGGGTAGTTACAACTAGATAACCCTAATTCACCCTTAATTATTCTATAAATATCTTTAGGCCTTCATTCCCTAACCATAATTTCATGTCTAATTTTATACAAGCTAATTTGGGATCCACCTTAGACCACAAAACCCATATGATTAGTATGCTCCATGATCAATTTTTACCTATAAAATTTGGTAGTAATTATATCCCTAATATCCTTACAAGAGACACCTTTGAACCATCTAAATTAAGTGAAGTTATCCCAAAAACTCACTCAAGATTTCTAAATCTCATTATTTGGGATCCACTTAAGGAAATAATATCTGAAAACATTTAGGATGATCAACTATAAATAAACTAGGAAAAAACTATTGAGGAAAAATCTTACTTAGTCATTCTACCAGATACAAATACCATTACTCATGTCATCTCAATACCTATATCTAGAATACCTGTCCCCTATAGCTTACTGCCACCTAAGGAAACTATTACATTTCTGCAAACTAGCTCAACACCACTTCTCCTCATTACTCAAGAAGAGCTAAATCTTAGAGAAATTAAGGGGAAGATTATAGGTGTTAAAAACAAAAACCTAGAGGCCCCATGAGGAAAGACCTTGAAACATCCTCCCATTAGAATTGAACTCCCTAAAAAGGATATACCCACTACCCTAATCATATTCAAAAAGGGAAGGCACCTTTGTCACCTATCTAAACTAAAACATCTTTATTGGGACCCCATCCTTTAGCAAGACAAAAATCCACCATCATAGAATCATCTACTAAAGAGCATGTACCATCATAAAGGGATCTTCCCACCATGATAATACTAATAAAAAATCCTTTAAACCCCTAATATACATAATGTTTAGGTGTAATGGCTTATCTTAAGAAAAAAGTACCTACAGGTAAGGAATACTCAAACAACCAGTTTAAAAGATCAAGGTTCAAAGTCAAAATCAACTTCCCTCTCGGTGCCTCAAAAGATCAAAAAACCTAGTCAATATCCATTAAGGGGGCATTAGTTTAAGATCCTTGATTAGCTTCTCCAAACCTCCCTTGTCACTCTACCACCCATAAAACCCATTAAATCTCATGTTTAGAGACTAATGTGGTATTAGGAAAATACTAAGTGTGTGTATCATCAAATAGCAGGTCATGATACAAAGAGTTGTAATGTGCTTAAAATTATGGTATAAAACTTGTTAGAGGAAGATGATCTTCTAATGGAATAATTGGATCATGACTATTCCCATAATAAAACTACTAAGTTACATCCACCTTAAAAAGTAGTATATTACCAATAGTATCAGAATGGGCTTCAAAGAAAGATAAACTCTCTGATAGAGCTCAATATCAACCCCTTTTGAACCCTCTAGATATGGATGAGTTTGAGAACACAAAAAATCCCCCTTTATTTTAGATAGATGCAATCCACATAGCTACATGATCCCAAACCTAGGGTCATAAGACTCACAATCATGATAAAGCCAAAGTGACTATTATGAAAGCCCCAAATCCCACCATAAATATTCCTACAATGTCTACTCTGAAACCTAAAATTTCTATTTTAGGAAAATTGTAAAATAATAATGCTTCATAATTAATATAGATATCCATTCTAAAGTATCTTCATCAAATTTTTATCAAGATGTTTTTATATGAACTTGTCCAAAATTCTCTACAACATTGTGAGGCTGTGATAGAAGCCTTGTAAGCCACTGAGATATAAGATAATGAACCCTAGCCTCTATCATATTTCATCACATCTTTTCAAAATCCATTATCCATAATATTACATGATTAAAAAATATTATCATTGCATCTTGATGACCAAGATCCCCCATGATTTATCACTACCCATATTGATTAGAATCAAATCAAACAAGTAATGATTGATAATGGTGAGAGTATAAATATCATCTCCTCTCATGCATTGAAAAAAAATATAGTTACCTAAAATGGTTGTAGCCTAATCCTTGATTGTTTTACAAGAATTAAATGATATTATGAACCCTACATTAGGAATAGTCATCCTTCACATCCAAGTCGACATACATGTTCTACCTAAATTATTTTATGTAATAGAAGGGGAGTTTCAATACATCTTGTTAGGACATACCTAGATATGTGTTATACATTGCATACCCTCTACCTTACACTGATGTATTAAATTTTAACATGAATGTAATATCCACAATGTCCCAACCAATCCCCATCTATTTAGAAATTATAATCTCACCTTTTGACTAAATGAAATTTTAATTCCATTAAAAAATACTACCCCATCATCTTCCAATGAGGCATCCTCTAGTATGACAATCCCTACATCAAGGATTTATAAGGAGTCTATTGATTCAACATTTCAACATATATAAATTGGAGAGTATCAATTATTGACACTCAATACTCTCCCCACTCCCTAAGAATATGGGCATCCAAACAAACAACATGTATATCATCCTAATGTCAAAGAGATTATTCCTTTTAGTCCACCTTTATTCTACACTCATTTGATCTATGGGGTAATTGATTAATCTTATTCAGGTGTTGGTAACTAGACCCATGTTAAACTAGTTAGCTCAAACTTTTCATTCTTAGATAAACCCCACTTTACAAAAACATACCTACAATGGTGTGCTTAGAAGGGTTTTGGCATAAGATGCTATGAATAAGGCCCACACAAGGTTATGTTAGGATATTTTAGGAAACCCCATGAAAATCATGGTCTCATTTTTAACAAGAACCCCTAAACTACCCTAGAAGTTACACTTTTGCTAATTCTTGAAGAGGTTAGACTATCCTCACCATCTAGCACCCCTTCTTCAATAGACAATGTCGTATCCATTCCCTCAAACCTTTTTTGAGTCAATGCCATCACTATAGAACCTCTCATCTATCATAATAATGGGGATGTAAAAACCATCCCTCTATCTACCCAAACATGATAGGGTAGGATTTTCCCACCATCCCTATGCTTTAGTGCTAATATTATGAGTCAATCTTAACTCATTTAGGCACATAGAATTCTCATCTATGAAAACATCTTCCATATAAAACCTTTTGTATATTAAATGAGGCTACTATTGACATTAACATAGGATCTCATGAGACTCCATGAATTTTCAAGGTGTATAAATTTTTATATGATTAGGAGCACCAAGATTTCACTACATTTATGACAGATCATAGTGAGGCATTCACTTGGTCTTATAGTGACATGCATGGTATTGACCCTAATATTTTCATCCATAATATTGTCAAATTTCTTAATGCCAAGCGTATAAATCAAAATATTTGAAAAATGTACCCTCATATTACACTCTTAGTCAAATAAGAATTAAAATGCCTCTTATTTGTCAACTTTATCCAGCTAATTGATTACCCATAATGGATATCTAATATCATCCCTATCACAAATCCCATAGGGGGACTATGCATTTGTAATGACTTCTAAAACATTAGTCTCACTTGTCTTAAGGATGATTCCAATTAGTGGACTTAACAATCATGCATGAAATGTTATCACTTGTGGATGTTTTTTCTAGATATAACTAGATCCTTATCACACCAAAATATCAACATAAGAATTCATTTATTACTCCCTAGGGGACCTTATGCTATCGAGTTATGCATTTTAGCCTAAAAAATGTGGGATCTACTTATCAAAGATCCATGATATAATCCATAAAATTATTTAATATTATATAGATGATCCCCTTGATAAGTTCAAACTATGAAAAGACCATATTTTGGTCCTAAAGGTAATCTTTTCTCGCTTAATCCAATTTTGTGATCATCTAAATTGTAAGAAATGCATTTTTGGAGTTTTAACAGGTATGATTTTAGGCTTTATCATATCTATTCAAGGGATAAAACTTGACATTACTAAGATCAAATCCATTTTAGAAATGCCACCCCTATATAATCTTAAGCAACTTCATAGTTTACAAGGTAAATTGTAGTCTATTCATCATTTTATCTCACAATTATCTGATCGATGTCAACCATTCCATTACCTCCTAAGGAAGGATATCTATTTTAATTTGGACTCTAGTTGTTAGAAGGCCTTTGATGCTATTAAGATCTACCTTATTTCATCACTAGTTATCATTCCCCCCAAAGGACAACCATTCTTCTTGTATATTTCCACTATGGATCATGCCCAAGGAGCCATGCTTGCCCATTACGATGAAAAATATAAAGAGAACATAGTTTACTATATCAGTCACACACTTGTTGACTACGAGATGTGCTATTTTCACATAGAGAAGTTATGCCTAGATCTGTTCTTTATAGATTCTAAGATTTGACATTATTTACTCAATCACAAAACTTATGTGGTCACGAACATTGATCCCCTAAAATTTATGATTTCAAAACCATATCAAAATTTATGAATGGCCAAATGGATTATTCTTTTAGTAGAATTGGATCTTGAATTTATCCATCAAAAATTAGTTAAAGGTCAAATCATTACTGATCAACTCATTGAGACACCTCTTACTAATAATCAACCAGTTAATTATGAATTTCTAGATGATTCCATATCTTCCACGTCTCAAGTAGATCCACAATATCAAATGACTCTATTATTTGATGGATCCAAGTGCAAGCATGGTGGGGGAGATAGAATTATCCTAATCCCTCATATGGGGACACCTATACCTTTATCTTTTAAAATTTATTTTGATTGCACTAATACTATGGTACAATATGAGGCTTTAATCATAGCTCTCAAAACTACTTTGTCCTTAGGTATTAAAACACTTAATATCTATGGTGATTCCCAACTTGTGGTCAATTAGATTAAGAGCATATAATAATGTATCCCTTTAAAAGTATAAGTCCTTGGCTAATTAGTTACTAGATACTTTCAAGCATTATGCTATCCAAGCCACTCGGTCAAATATCAAGTTTGAGGATACCATGGCTTCATTGGCCTCATTTATCCCATCTTTATCTTAATAATCTAAGTTATTTATCCTTATCCATAAGTTTAATCAACATTTTTTACCAATATTGATCTTCTTTCTATCCATAGTATAGAGGACAATCTATTGGATCTATGGTATGCATAGATATTTGATTACTTATCAAGGGTGATTATTCCTCCAAATCTATCTAAAAATGGAAAACAATCTTTCCAA